>JAHZMT010001059.1:0-75512 GCA_027743785.1 Sinhomidia bicolor
TACCAGGGAGCCCTTAAAAGTTAGCAGATACCAGGGAGCCCTTAAAAGTTAACAGAGACTTTAAAGTTCAATGTGCTACTTTTTTCTGATTTGCATATCCTAGTTATGAATGTATGCATGATGCTCGTTTATAATTTCAACGTGTTAGTCTGTCTGTCCATTGGCGCTATAACTCTTGAAAACTTTGTTTCATCCCTTTTAGTACGCAGGTTCTACAAACCAAAGTGTAGGACTATTCATTTCAGTCCAGTATGATAACCTTAAAGGATTCTAGAGTACAAGCACTTTGAGGATTACTTTTAAACTATTTGCCTAATTGACTTCTTATTTGCTGTACAATTGGACCAAATACCTGACAGATCCCTTGAGCAACCCTTAAAATTGTCACGAGTTTGTTGTTACTAAATGTTACTAAATGAGTATCGTGTACTGTAACGTGTGTGTATTGAGGGGTGTAGCTTTTTTTAAACTAACACAAGAAACTTGGATTTTTTAAAACTTTTTGTAAAAACATTTATACATTGCTTTACGACTATAAAATTATTTATGATTAGACCGACTGATTCAAAGCCAAGGCTCACTATTTGACTGCTCAGAGTCCTATTACCGATTTTAGACTGCATGATTTTACAAAAAATGGTTGACTATTTATATTAAAATTAACAAGGTTTTTGGCATTTAACTATTTTATAATTAAACAGTTCGATGATAAGATTTTTATCGTTAATTCATAATTTAACTATTGCAAAAGAATAATGATAGTTATTTCAAAATCGTTAATAGTAACATATTAGTGTAAACTGTTATTTTTGTCCTTGCTTCTGGTTGGAGGACACATAACATGTCAGGATACATTATTACTAGTACAAACATTGACAGTGGAAATGATTTTTTATAATATTGCCTGAAAGTTTATGAAATTACTAACACGGTAAAGTTTGTGACAAAATGAAGCAAAATAAAACGAGATATGCAAGACTTTTGTACAAAGAACATTTTTTGCAAGCTGTATTTCTTTCAACTTTTCTTTTAAGTAAATACACACCAAACTAACAAGTAGGTGAGTAACAATATCCACGCAAATAAATTGTTTAGTCACCTAATGAAATGCGGCTGCTCATTATTGTTTATATTTCTCATTAATCAATTAAAAATTGGCTTCTGCCGTTTTACATTTAAAAAACTTTCCACACACTACTCCACCACACAGAAAACGAAAAAAAGGTCTGGAAAGTGAAGCCGTGTCCAGTTTGTACGTGTACAATTTGCTTTCAAATTCAAAAGGCTATTATTAAAATAGCGACAAACTACGATGTTATTATAAGGTTATATGATTTTTGCTATCGATTACAAGGGATTTATTTTAAAATATTCTTTAGTCGTGCTTTAGGCTTTCAATTTACTTACATATTATGTCTGTTGACTACACTAAAACCGAGTGGAAGCATGTACGAAATTTAGTACCAATTTCCATGTGTTTTTGCATTAACTATTCAATTTAAGGCACAGTTGAAGAAAACCAGAAAACGAAGTGGCGAATTAGTGCATACACTTGACAGCATAATGTGTAATACTCACTCTTGGGATAAATTTTCTTCGAAACGGGATGGATGGGCAGTTGGGCACATTATTACCAATTTTTTACACATTATTGTATCATGTATATATTTATTCCCTGAAGACGTTTGCGCCATGTTCATTTCCTATAATTGGACATTAAAATCCTTTCCGAGTGCTCTTGCCTCTTTCTGGGAGGCAAACTTATACGTGATACTGAAGTAAAAGCAGAAAAATGCTTAATTTTATCCAACTTGGTGCAATATATCCCGAGTACTATTATTGATCATGTAGAGTTTGTATGTAATACTTCGTCGCGTGACTAAAAACCATGTTTCTTTTTCAATTTCACATTCAATAACACGAAATGCCTATATACTAATCATTTTTCAAGGAAGCATCTATCTGTAGCAAATAAGCAGAACTTAACTATATATTTATGCTAGAGAGACTCAGGCCAGGCCTTTTATTATAGTCTCAACGTACCCCAAACAAGCACTATAATAAAATTTCGTATATTTTAGAAGTATAACTACAATTGTTGGACGTCTGGTGGAAACTAACATGCATACATAATTATAGCGAAGGTAAGTACGTAACCCAACGGATTTACTTTACAACTGGCAAAGAGTAAGCGAGCCTAAAACGACTACCAGCGCAAAGCCTATGCCGACTAGGTATATAACAAACAAGCTAGTACCTTCACAGTTTAAGTACCTCATTGAAAGCCCAATTCCTACTTAACAATGTCGTTAACACCATTATTCTATACTACAGAGTTGCATCATCGTTTAATTCAATGAACATACGTACATACATTGTAGTTGGAAGAACAAAGTAAAAACTGTGAGCCAACATATCCGTACGGCATAACCACGGTTTCTTCAACTTGGTAAGTCTCTAATCAACAATCTGACCATGTTTGGTGCTATATTACCTACTACCGATAAAACTCAACTCTTAATTTCATAGTCTAGGTAATTACTACGGTAGGCATAGACTTATTATGCTGCTTTTTGAAACAAGCTAAAATACCAATTTGATATAATGGTAATTTTGGCAAATAATATCATATTATTACTTTGCAGCTTTTTTTACTTTGCTCTGTTTCTGCTTTACTACGCGATCTATCTACTACCTAGCTACCACCCACCCCCGCACACACAAAGCAACTACTACTACTATACAGGCTGTGCATATTACATGGCTACACTTTACGCCATCATCATCCCGTCATATGAAAATATCATATGTTTCATTTATATTCTTTGCACATAAAAAATCTTGGAAGGAAAGTGTTTTGTTACTACTGCCATTGCTGCTGCTGTCTGCTGTTTCTTTCATCAGAGACGGATACGACGATAACAACAGCAGGCTCTCAAATAATAATAATAATCCATACAGCAGGTAGACAAAAGACAAATTAGATCAGTATAAGGATAGCTCACTGAGATTTAATGTTAATTATACAATTAATTAGCAAATTTAGATACGAGTAGTGCTTTAGTCCTTACATAGATTACCAAAAAAGCAAGTCGAGATTTTTATACGCCAAGTATCATTACTTTACACTATTACTGCAGTCAATTGCATACTTAAACATTTGTACGTTTGTAGAGTACTACTAAAAAATTACTTTGTCTATTTACATTTCTCCGCTATTGTTAGGCTCGCCTTAAAAATTGCCTTGTGTGTGATCTTTGGCAGCAGTTGTCAGTGGTTACTTTTTCATTCTTCTATACACTCTTAGACGGAATGAGTAAACAACAAAAATAAATATAAAAATCAGCTCAGCCGTGATTGTATAGCTCAGACTTTTCAGTCAGCAGCAGCAGCAACAGCAGCGTCAGCTAAAAAAGTTTCTCAAGGTGGACAGGACAACAATAGGTATTTACTACATATTTGCTCATTCATTTGCCGCAACAGTGCTCATTCCTGTCTTGATAGATCTGTAGTCAAGTTGGTAGTTATTGACTGTTTTCGTCGCGACATTCAAACTTCATTGTTATTACAAAGTGTGAACAAAGTCAGCGACAATCGTACATTTAGATATGGTTGGAATTTAGCAGTAGCTGCTCTCTTTAGACGAAGCCATGAAATTGCTTTGGATGACCATCGGCAGGAGGACCACTAGTGCACTTACAATTAGCAGTAGAATTTACAAGTAGGAAGAAGAAGAGAAAGAGAGTCTTGTTGTAATATCGCAGAGTTACTTGACGTCATTCATCGCAATCACTCCCGATTAATCAGTAATGAAGCAGAATTTTTTGTACAAAAAATAACATTTAAAACGCTGCTGTTGTAAAGGGCTTACATGTGCTTACTTATATGTGCAATATAATATACATATCTAGTAGAGTTACCTGAGAGATAAGTTGTTTGCTGGCTAATAATTATGCTGATAAGATATCCAAAGGATTTTGCTACCGCTGCTGTGTGATGTTGTGTATTTAGTTCTAGTCGTTAGTTAATAAAAGTGCAATTTTTTTTGCACGGAGCCCACTTATGAGGTAAAGAAATAAATAATATGTAAATAACTTCAATATAATTTTAACCGAATTATTAATTAGTTGTCTAATTTTGAATCAGTATTTTATGAGTAGAATATACTCAAGTAGTGTAAAAAAAAGTCAGGTTTTTTATGGGATTACCTGTTCAGCATGCAATGATTCGTTATGTTATTATTTATTTTTCTAGATTGCAAGCAAACTTTTATTTGGTTTAAAAAATCAACAAAATCAGTGAGAATATTGTCGGAATGTCTTCCATTGTAACCCTACTAACAGCACGTCGTCTTCAGTTGCCTTGTACATTGTTTGAAGTACCTTAAAAATCGCATGAATTGAGATTTTAAATGTAAATACAACATAAATATAGCTTATCAACCGGATAACTTGTTTTTACTGCAGTTGTCTTGACGCATCAGAGAAGGAGAACAGTTCTTCAGCTTTAGTTCTTATACTGTATTATACTGTATCTTTTTGTGTTTTAAAACAATATACTGTATCGGCGTGTACTCTGCCCTGTTTGTGTTGAAAACTCCTTTATTTTGTAGACTTTAAATTTTACTTTGTAATTGTCCATGAAATTATTTCAATGCTTCGCTCCAGTCAAGTCTTTCTAGTCGCCGCTCTTGTCATTCTTGTTCATGATTGCAATTATAATAACAACATTAGTAAGATATTTGTGAATTGTGCAACTTCTGAAAATAATAATTCTTTCGAAAATCCTGCTACTTCATCGTTATCATCATCCCCGACGACGACGACTACACTGTCGCCAAAAACTTTTACTGATAGTAGTACAACCTTTATGAATAAAAGTCGAACGGAGGAAGAGGAAATTCTACTTACCGTTGAAACGTGTCCAGGTAATTTACAAGACATAAAACGGACCGAGTCAGAAGAAGAGATGCGAATGGAAACGGAGATAACGGTTGTTACCCTAAATTGCTGGTAATAAATATTTTTGTAAAATTGGCGAGTGTCTCATAAATTCATATTTTTTCGTGAATCGCTAACTTTTAATCCTAATGACTTTTTGGTTTATAGGGGAATCAGATTTGTATCCAAGGACAGAGTGTCACGAATGACAGCAATTGCAGAAGAACTTGCAAGTGGCAAATATGACTTTGTCTTTCTTCAAGAAGTTTGGACAACAGAGGATTACGAACGGATCAAATCACGAACTGGGAATGTTCTTCCATATTCCCATTATTTCTTTAGTGGCGTAATTGGGGCTGGGATATGTATATTCTCTAAATCTCCTATTAAAAGTGCATTTTTTCATCAATGGGCTGTCAACGGATATATTCACAAGGTAAGGCAAAAGTTTCTGAACAAACCTACCGTTTCCTTCAAAAAACCGGAAGACCGTTTTTATTAATTTGCTTCATTTAAACTTAAGATTCAACATGGTGACTGGTTTGGTGGAAAAGGAATAGGAATGGTGGAAGTGGATCATCGAGGCCTAAGAATAAACCTTTACACTGCACATGTGCGTATATTATTTTTATGGCACTTATTATGAACCGTTAATGAAGTTTCAAGCATATAATATGTATATCTATATAGCTTCATGCGGAATACGACAGAGTAAACGATGAATATATTGCGCACCGAGTAACGCAAGCATTTGACACGGCTCAATTCATTAGCGTGACATCCCGTCACGCGGACGTGGTAATTGTTGGCGGCGACTTGAATACAGAACCTGGAGATTTGGCATATCGCCTTATAGTTCACACCGCCCACTTGCTTGATGCATATGATGAGGCTGAAAAAAAGACACCAGCGGTAAAAGAAATGCATAAACCATAAAAAATATTTAAAAATTATTCTAGAGTGTAAAAGATGAATTTATTGTTACCAATAGATTGAACGATTGAATACTTGTGAGACTGCTAGAAACAGTTATACGGCAGCTTCGTCTCTCAAGTTAAATCCATATGGTAAGCGTATCGACTACATAACGTACAAAGGAGGTAATTTTGTTAAAGTGTCCTCCTTAACATTGGAAACACCCTGGCCAGACAGAGTTCCAGGTCAACCTTTCAGTTACTCTGATCATGAAGCAGTGGTTACCAAATTGAGAATCATTAAATCTAACACACGTATGTCAACAATCTATCTTTTACAAAAATTGGCCCGCGTTTTAAACATTTAGTTATATTTTAAAATAGCAACTTAAGTTTTCAATTGTATCAATTTTACTAATGTTTGTGTAAAACCTAACATTTTAGCTGTGAAGCAGCCAACTTTTAATGAACTCAAGAAGGAAGCACTTGAAGAATCAGTTAAAATTTGTAACCAGGCTATAAAGCATCTGCAAACTACTAAAAACATGTATATTGTCCTATCATTTGCAATGTTTGTGATACTTTCGATGACTACGAGTCTGGAACTAAACGGCGTTTTCAGTCCACTCGTTCCACTGCTGAGAATTCTAGTGCTTTTCGTATTCTTCTTTGGAATTTTTATGAGTACGATAAGTTATAAAGTCAATTTAACTCATCAAAATAACATTGTATTTTTTCTTGAACTATTTCTTATGTATATTGCCTCAGGTGTAATCTGGCATCGAATGGAGGTTCATGGTATATTAGCTGGAAAACTAGGAATGCTTCTGGAACTAGGGAAACCGATTCAACCAGACACGGAAGTTCTACCTGAAACCAGCATTTTACATGGTGGGGGTGGTGATACGTGGACTGATGTTGATCCGCAGGATTGCCTTCCATAATACTAGGAAATTACATAATTACATAAGTAACCTACCGTCATTCCTTGTTTCAATTCCTTCTTATAGTTATCCATTTTATTGTCGGTATAAGGTAGAGTAAGCGTAGATTATTAACAAACAACTCGACCTGCTATATAATACCTCTCTGGAAGACATTAGGTTGAGATTATATCTTGAATCATTCAATCATTCGTAATGTAGGTGCAAACATATATACCTAGGTACATACATATATTCGACTTAAATTATCGTGAACTATTACGGAAAAAACAATGTAATATTACAGCCACAACGACTACCACATTTAAAAGTATTACTCGCCGTATTCTATGGTAAAATTAAATATTTAATATGGTTGTATGTGAATTAGGGTGGGACCAATGCCAACCAAATTGGTCAACAACGTACATGTGAAAGCACTGGCGGAACTTTCCGCGGTTGTGAAATCAATTTTAACAATTTATATACAATACATATTATACTAATGCACAGCAAATAGTGTAAAAATTTAACAGATGCATGAACTAAGGCTGCTTTCTAGATAAACCATCAGTTATATGCTTAGTAGTACACTCACAAACAATCAAACTATCTCATTTTGACAATTTTACCATGGAAATTAAGAAAAAGTAAAAGGCAAACTGTTACATATTAATATTTTAATAAATTGTTAATATACGTTAGACCAGAGTATTTTCTAGGTAGCTAGATGTAAAGTAAGACAGTAGAATATGTGAGTAGAATCCAAGTGAATTTGCATGCAAACATTGTTGGATTGCAGCTGCTAAAACGGACCTTCTAACACCACCTAAATTCCACCACCTCCACCATGGTACCACAGACAATACGCCTTCCAGTCATATTATTATCGAATTGTTTTGACTGTGAATATGCAAATAATAATGACATTTATAAACAAATTACAAATCATTGCTTACTACGTACTATTACATAGTTACATTCCACCAGAAAAAAAACATTCATTATTTTTGGAAAACACTATTATTCTCAATAGTCCCAATAAATATTGTCTTGGTTATTAGCAATTCTGTTGTAAATGAAATCACAGTGATAATAGCCTAATAAAATATATTATTTATTTTAGATAATTAATACAATAAAAAGTTGTTTCAACAATGCTATTTTTAATTGAAAATAAATTATTGTAGATTATCAATTACACAAAAAAACACTTTAAAATGCTATTCTACCTAGATTAAGATTCACAGGTTACCATTATTCGGTTCCCTGATCCTCGAAAAAGCAAGTTTCCTCCGCATATGCATTAGAATGTATGTTTAAGTCGTCTGGTGATTGGGCACAGTATCCGAGCACTGTCACCATGTCTTTAAAGCCACGTTTCTCATAATATTTCCAGTACTCGTCTACTGATTTGTTCCAGCCTGAACCAGGTGGAACTAAATCTTGCTCATATTCCGGGTTTTCTATGTATTCCCTTGAGATAAAATAAAATTTCATTCAGAATAGCTAATAAAAGAGCTTCCGTTTTTCGTTTTCATTTCGTTTTCGTTTAGTTTAGATACTGAAAACAAAGCAAATACTTGAAACCAAAAAGTACTTAACCAAAATTAATACGGATAGAATTCGTTCATGTTTTGTAATCAAAGTTTGAGTAAGACATTCTTGTGTTTTTTAACAAGCATTCATAAATGTAACGAAACAAAAACTATGAAGAAAAAGCACAGCACCCCTACTCAATACGTCATCAAATTATTTGATGGTATGAAAATGTGTATTTACTGTTTATTAAATGGCCTATCAAGTCGGGCATCAAAAACGGAACCAGCATACGCTCCTTGCACACATGCGTCTATATTAGTCATTTGATTTTGAATGTCTGAAGTATCATAAGCCATCTCCCAGAGTGTCATTCCTTTTCCCACTGGAAATGGGTACATCCTTTTGTAAGAAAAGACAATTATATTCTTGGATTAAACTATGGTCATAATGTCCCACAAGTTGAAATGTAATTACCAATGTTTTTCCACCACAGGTTGTACAAATATCTCATTCATTCCTTTGACAAACAAGCTGTAATGGAGCATATCCTTGGAGAAAAAGTCAAAGCAGAATGCATGAACAAAGGTAACAGCTGACCAGGCGGCTTCAATTATAGGGTCATACCGTCCCCAGCGGAAGGAATCTGATTGCAGTTTGTGTACCCAGGTAATATTGCTTGCATTGTCTGTGATTGTCTGGACAACATGCTTGTCTTCGCATTTTGTTCCGTTTATAATGAAGTACGGAACGTGCTCTTTTTCACACCTGTCCAGAATGTTCATAATGCGCTTTAAGGGTATTATGTTCATGTCGGGCAAGTTGTCGTTTATTCGCCTAAGCTCAATCATGGTGCGGAAGACAAGGGTATAAAAGGACTGCTCTATAAACGGCTCACACCTCATCAGTGTGATTCTCATAGATTTTGCGAGAAGCTTCATTAAACTTTGCAATGGTGTATTAAGAAGGGTAGAATTTCCGACAAGAAAATCAGGTTTTGGTCCGTCAGCTAAATCGCTATTCACATCATTCGACTCCATATTCTCCTCAAATTCGTCATCATTGATAATTTTTATCAAGATTACTTTAGTAAGTTCTACATACTCCTTTTTGAACTTTTCAGCCATGGTGTCATTTAATGTGTCTTTATCTTTTAGCATGTTTGCAGGAAACCAATGTTTTGGCGCAATCCACTCATGTAAGCAACTCGAGTTGCACTTTTCATAGGCGGCTGGGAAATTAATAAATTATTAATTTACACTACAAGAACAAATTACTTGGTTTTGACGAAAGCTAGAGTAAAAATCCATACGTTCTGATCCATCTGTTGGTCCATCGTTAACTTTTGGATTAAATTCAATTACTTGGAACTACAGAAAAAAATATTACTGAAATAATGATTCGATATTTCAATTTACTGTAATTACTTATTAATAATAATAATTTTTTGCCAACCCCAGAATTTGTGATTTCTTCATTGTCCTCGGCGAGCTTACGAAAATTTGCCTCTTCCACACAAATGCTTTCAGACAGGTAGGGTCTAACAAAGAGGAAATTGCATACATATTATATAGCTTCTTGTATGGTAAAATACATAGTGATATGTTGTATGCATAGATGAAACGATGTTCCTTTTATGCCATTTTAACAAATCTATCAACTTTTTATTAGTAGTATAGAACTGATACAGTTTTAAAATGCAAATCTTATTTACTCCATGTTGGGAACATTTTCCGCTTTGTAATAGTACATGCAGCTTGTTTTCACCGCTTTCTTCGCAACAAAACCTCCTGGGCAATCCTTGTAGAGTATTCGTTGTGGTCCATTGTAGCAAAATCTCAGCTCGCCACCGAAGCACAACAGAAAGTAAAACTCGAACAAAAGCAAACAGAGTAACAACGGTTTCCACGCCAGAAGAGAGTATGACACTGATAGAATCATCTTTCAGGTACAGTTCGATCAAATGAAATGCCTACAAAAGGTGAAAATAGTAATATGCTTATCGACTAGTAAATCACGATTTTTTTTCTTCCAATATGTTTCACTGGGAAATGGTATTAGTGGCAGTGCAAAATAGTTTGTCTTGTCGACCCTGATTTGTGCAATGCTTTTTACCTACCTATACAAGTATATTGGTTTTGTCACTGTAAACTATTGTTCAATACATATTGAACACATATCATCATACTAGAAAAAAAATACATAAAAGAATTAAAGTTTGCATCCAAGGTTAGAATATGGCATTCACATTATCTTATTCAGTAATCCACTTGTTTATTTTGTTGTTTTAATTAATTTTATTCACTGATTGTGTTGGCCTTTTTAATGATTTATTAATGAGTCTAGTTGCTTCATTTGTAAAAAAGATTGCATGATGTTTAAATATCTTTTTAAGTTTGATGTGCATGTTTTTCATTTTGTTACGAAAAATACATAAACTAAGCTCTATGTAGAAAAGTTGGCTAGTTTTAAAATTTCAATGCTAACATTAATTAATTAACTATGTGTACTATTTAGTCGTATTTATGTGAGACATACGTGAACATCAAGATCAATTCATGAAACATCGTGCTTGAAAGTAGATTCTCTAGTGTACCTTGCTGCCGTTTTGCTTGTCCATTCCATATTCGTCACTATGTTTTAACGGAAATACCGGATTAGATACCGAGTTCAGCATCATAACATCACTGATAACTGATTTTTTTGTTGATAAGATGATGTTAATGCTCTTAATGTTAATGATAGTACCTATAATTACCATTTTTAGTTAAAGAGACGAGAAAAAATCCCCAAGTTCATTACTTTACATAGTGTGCATAGGTAGGTATGCCTGTTAAAATGGGGGTAATGCGACACATGCATTATCCAAGTTTTTCATAAACTTAACCACATTTTGGAAAGTTTTAGATTAATCCAAGTAAATTTGTGGAAGAAAATAAAGCCAAATGTTTCATAACTAGAGAACTAGTCGCATTTAAAAAAATGAAGAAGTAGTGATCTACAAAATTCAGTTTGATCTCAATCAATCACTCATATTTTTGAAGTAAATTACCTATATTGCATTGAAAATTTAAACTACACTGTCTACGAATGTTGGAAAACTTAGAAAAAATATTTTTGTGAGAGAAAATTATCAACGAAATATTCTACCGAAAAATTTGTCAAGCAATTCACGTTTTTGAAAACAATGGAATTGAAAAGGATAGAAGGAAAAATAAAATCCCGCAAAACCCATACCTACCCCCGCCCCTACTTTCTTTTGTTTGTGGATATATGTACTTCTTGCTTCTTTTGTTAGTATCCCATAGGTTTATATATTTAGGTCTACATATGTGTCATAACTCAAAACTAGGTAATTATATTTTGGGATGCACCAGAAAACAAGGAGACAAAAGTCAAAAGGACAAAAGTTGATGCAGTAGTGTATGCATATGTACAAATATTACAAATATCTGGGTACAATCCTTTAATATATAAAGCAAACAGTAGCAAAGCTAACACTTCATTATGACTGTAAAATTACAACGGCCAAAGTTTTGCTTTTATGGTAATAATGTCTACAATCAGTAGATGCAGACGGTTTCCCCTTCGAAACAAAAACAATTTTAGTGCTGAATGAAACGATAGAAGATACGATACGATGAAAAAAGATCATGATAAAGGATTAAGAAAAAGGTTAAGCTTGCAGAGAAATATTACTATACTGTAAAATATTCGTCAGCTTCCAGAGACGGTAGTCACATGTGGACGTTAAATAAATTTTACTTCGTTATACATTTTACACAAATATAAGCTTTTGAACAAAGTCGCATCTTCTAACTCGCATTTATTTTAGTTTAAGAGTTATACTGACTGACAAGAACTGTGAGTCAAGAGAAGTAGATTAAAATATACAGGTGTTATATTTCTGGTTCAAAATAAATGTGGCTGAGAGTTCATAGATGAGTCGTTTTGCCTTTTTTTCATGAAATTTTAGATATGAACTTGGAGCCTTTGTACACACGGTGTTGCATGCTGCATGGGTCAGCCACGTCAACCACAACTAACCGTCAACGATTTAGAGTTACAAAAGCACTGAGGAGTTGACAAATATAGATTTATATTATATGTATGTATTTGGTTTTTCAGACTTTAAAAAACTTGTTATTTCTCCGACTATTTTTCCCATGATCCTTTTCTCCGACAACGCAATTCTTTAATTCCTTCATTGTTGTATGACTAGGTATAAATAAACAATAGAAAAGTTGACGTGGAGACTTATTCAAATTCAAAAAAGATAGAAAGAAGGGTTATGCGTTGACTTAACCAGTGTTGTCTAGAACCCATCGTATGTGCGAACAACACGGAGTATATTACCGTTCATTAGGTTAGATACAATAATATTGTCGATTTGTCATGCAATCGGACTCTTTTATTTAGATTATTAAGTCAAATCTTTTCTTTTTCCATACAATGAGGACTTTCGAGTCGAAAGTCGAGTCAAAGAAAACTCGTTGATTACACTACACAGACGGCTCAATCGCTGTAGTAAATAGTTATGTCAGGGCCTACCAGTAAAAATTTCATGTCAAAAGAACGTGTTCATGAAAAGATGTTGGATTAGAAGATTCATAAAATATACCAGTTAATTTGTGCTTTTATTCATCGCACCAGCTAGTAGAAGGGACTCTCAATAAAACTTCCAATTATACTACTTTGCCACATTTGCAATGCTTCAAAGTAGTAATTAGGCACTTGAAAAATTCTTGAAAACTAAAACTTTATCGTGCATTATCATGAAACACAAAACAGAAAAACGTTTTCCTACGTTTCGCTGAGATAACCATTCTTTTTGCTCACAACATTTTCATGTTGAGTTTCTGTTAAATATTATTATATACTGTATATACAATAGCTATTAAGCCTTATATAGTTATCGATTTACTACTTACATAACATACATGTAAAATGACTACACGTGAGAGATGCGTACTAATCGAATGGAGTACTACTTAATAGTATTTAATATGAGTATTCGTTCTGGGCAAGAGTAAAGAACTTTTGTTTCCCTGTATTATTTCACAACCGATAGCATTACACGAGTTACGAAATGCGACTATGACATTTTCTGTACGTGCAACGCTGCGAAGGAAAAAGCAGAAAAATAATCGGAAAACAGAAATGCAACGCAACAAAAGATGATGAAATTGAGATGACGATATAGAAAAGCTGTCGTGCGTACGTGTGCGTATCTGCGTACACCACCGCGAGTACGTGCATCATCAAAATATTTTACCTACAAGCTTTCTCTAAGCAATCGAATCTGGTTCTGTCTGGCCATCTTTTCAAAAAACTCTTACATTTTGGATAAGAATATGAACACGATCGGACAATATGCTAGAATGATTGTAAAACTACCAAGACATGCTCTGATCAAGTCATTAAGAATGTCAAGCAGAGTAGATACGTACATCATAATTACTTTCGAACTTCGGACCAACAACACTTTTACAGCATTTTTGTTGTACGCAATTCTAAAAGAAAATATAACGCTGTCTAAAGATTCCAACGTTCAACGCACAGTCAGACGAGAAAATGTAGCTAAGCTCATATTCATATTCATCATGACTGACATTTCTATCGACATGCCAGAAAGAAAGTTAAGTTAACAATTGCATTTTGTCATATAACTATTTAGAGCAAAGCAAGCGAATCCAACAACTCAACTCGCATAAAACCTCAAACTTCATCAAGTTCATAAGTTGGCGCTGCTCGGAACTTGCATCAGCTAAAATTTGCCTTTATCTGTGAAGAGCAGCAGTAGGAGAGTTGCATTCTCATGCAACCTTTACGTTTTGACTTAAATACACCTCATACAAAAGTACACACACGACAGGACTCGACGTCAGAATAGCCAGAAAACAATGTTCATGAACGAAGAGTACTGTAATGCGCGTGGAATAAATTTAATAAAAGTATCGTATGAATCGAAATAGGCTAGTATATTGCGTTGCGTTTCTGCTACCTGCTGCTGCACACTTTCCACGAATTCTTTTGAGTTCAACAAAACTACATGATATGAACAGTTTCTGTGTTTGCCATACATACCAAAATCACGTAGTAATATTATACAAATTATATCTGGGCAATGTACAAGAGGAGGGATTTGATTATGCTTATGCATTACGTCAATTTCCTCCTTGTCATGTGTGATCTGATGACTAAGAAGGAAAAAAGGCCAACGAAAAACCATTTTTTAACTAGATAATACTTAGTCGTTTATTTAAACAGAGAGGTCTATAAAAACTAATAATAAACTATAGTCATGATGATAATGCGAATACTATGATTCGTGGTATAATATAGTCAAAGTTAAGCGCATTAAATGTTTATGCTAGTTCAAGTTGTTTGCGCGATTACATAGACTCACGACTCACCAACATCGTTTAATATAGCATGATGTAAAATTCAACTAGGAACTAGTAAGACCAATTTATCAAGTGTATGGATATACCGAGAATGTTCAGTCTTAACTCAATATTACTAAATAGCAGCCAACAAGACACCTAAATGCAGAACAAAACGCATTTGCTGAATTAAGTTGGTCCCTTGAAAAAAGAACTACATAACCTGGAAGAATTCCATAAAATTGGCGCTAAAATGACATATTATGTAGCTAATTGTAGCACATGTAGAAATGACAAATAAGTGCACTTTTCTCGTTTCTTAATTCTTCAATTCGACTTCTCAATTCTCATTTTATCAAACAAGCTATTCTCTTCTCAATTCACCAAATTGACCAACCATTGTGTTCTCCCCTCTCACTTCTCAATATAAAAAACCGCCATTCTTCAAATCAGCCCTTATTCTCATTTACCAGTTGTTGTTTTTTTGTGATTCTGTAATGACCACAACAGAACTACAACATATTATGGCATTGTTTTTTTGTATTTATTGAGTGATAATAGAGGTTTTCAAATTCATGTAAATTTAGCAGTGGAAGTTACATGATTTCTCAAAAGTGCAAGACCAATACTCTCTTTTCATTTCTCAATTCGTCAACTTGAACATTCTAATCTTATTTCTCAATTCTCATAAAAAATTATGGTACAAATTATCAGGAAAACTATTATTTTAAAATTGTCTATTACTATTCTCATTTCTGAAGAAAAGAAACTTTCCAGAAAAAACTACACGGCCCTAGACTGAAACTCAAGTGGCTTATGAAGGACCTTGGACTCACTCACTCCACTTATAATGTTTTTACATGTAGCAGATAAGTCGACTACTGTCTACAACGCGACCGTGGATGGGGTAGGCGTTTATAGTCAAGAATCCACTGCACTCTACCCACGCACGTTTTCTGGTTCGCTCCTCTTAAACAAAACGTGTACGCTTATGGCCTCTCTTCGTAAATACCTTTCTATCAAATTCCGTGTTCCGTGCATTGTGCATGCAGGCATGGTAAATCCCCCCACTTCTTCCACCATTGCTATTACATTGCATGTATTTGCCACCACCTCACCACCATTAGAACAGCTTTACACACACGCAGCAGAGCCAGAGTAACAAGAA
The DNA here is from genome assembly GCA_027743785.1 of Sinhomidia bicolor. NCBI lineage: Eukaryota > Metazoa > Arthropoda > Collembola > Entomobryomorpha > Entomobryidae > Sinhomidia > Sinhomidia bicolor. Next base: position 15,871 of record JAHZMT010001059.1, read on the forward strand.
AAATACAGACCCCAAAGCCTACCAAGCCAGTTAACATTTTGCAAGCAGAAAGTGAATATCAGAAAGTCAGAAATCAAAAAAAGTCCTCTTTTGTTAAAATAAACGAAAGCAATTACTTATTTTATTATATTGATTGAATTGTATTTGTATCACTATTTAAAGTGTGAAGAAAAAACCATGATTGCGCAACAATTAACTATATCGTTATGTGACCTATCGCTGGAAAGCTGTTGAGAGAAAAATTGAAAGTTTTTTTAGAAGAAAGATTGGAGAGCAAGTTTGAAAATTACACACGTGTAATTACATTCATTCACTCATTAAATCACATTCAATCGTGTAGCGATTTTTTTGTCCAGTCTAGAGTGTTTTTTTTAATCAACAGCCATTAAATGTCAGTGTGTTGTTGAGTATTGCATCAGCCAAAAGTAAATATTGTGTACTTCAGCTCATCGAACAAAGAACCAAAAGTTACAACAAAAGCAGCAGTTTACTGTACCATTATTAAAAGTTTATACAACTACATCAAGTGACAAGAGACAAAGTTTAAAAGTTGAAATTCCACGCACCGTAGTGCCAGTGAATATACTAATAATTGAGGAAAAATAAGAACAATTGTGTTACTTGCATTTTAAGGTAAGTAATATTTTATTTAACATTTTTGTGAACATTTTTTTGAGTGAAGGTGTGCATTATATAAATCTTGTTTGTAATTGAGCATATGTAAATACAAGGCTGTTTATTTTTTATTGCAGTGTTCCAGAAAGTAATTTCAGCGCAGTAGTCAAATGGAGAGTTGGCCTTGTTGCAAAGCTTGTCAAAAGTATTGCAATCAGAAAAGTGTTGATTCTGTACCAGTTTCCATTTTTGCCGTTGACGAAATGCTTATGGGTAGAGTTGTACCAGAATTGGTTAAAGATAACAAGTCTATGAAGGGAAACATTTCTGAAAGTACCCTCGCTGCTAGAGAAATTTCTATTACTGCTCAGCAAACAACAGGAGGTTGCCAACTACAAGGAGGAGAAATATTTACTAGTACCGCCCCTAAACTTTGTTGTGACTTTTTTGTAGCACCAAAAGACTCTTTAGTTATTCATAACAATAATATCATTATGAATGCTTATCATTATAATGAGGGGAATCTTAGCGCACATCTAGCAAGATGGTGAAGTAAAACTTTAAATAGTAGATATGTTAATAATAATGTAGGTTAAAATAAGGGAAAAGTTTAGGAAGTATAGTTCTTTGTAATTAAATTGGATTTCGTTTCAAGTTATTATGTATTACAGTACTAATAAGATGCTGCATATTTTGAAAAAGTAATTCTTATTAATATCCTGTTTCCTGTACTTTAGTCAGGATGTCTTTTTTCAAAAGCCCAACAAAATAATTATAATCAATATGCTTAACTAAGTAAAAAGCAGTGACGATAACTTTTCTCTTCGGTAAAAAAGACCCCCTTCATCAAAAAGTAATATGTCGAAAACGGAGAGAAGAAAACTTTTCCAACCTATTCCACTCTCATCTATCCTGGATCCTACGTATAAATCACCGTTCTCAAAATTGGAGAAATTTCAAGTTGATATGGACATCTCTTCAAAATTTCCACAGCAGTCTGTGTGGCAGAAGCTGCAGTCGAGTTTACTAAGCGCAATGTCAAATTTTGTCATCATGACACAGCCAGTATTTACATCTTCTACGACATCAGTCATGAGCCATCGTTCTACTCCAATGTCTTTAGTTCCGTGGAAGTCTTTCAAACCTTGTGAATTACTAATAAGTGAAGATATTGTGGATTCTATGCCAAAATCAACATCATTACCAGCAACTCCAATAAAGTCAGTTCCTGAGAAATCTGCATCATTATACCATTCTGTTCGTAGTGGACTTCAGTGTCTTAGGTATTTGGCTACCCATCCTCTACAGTCTGGGGAAGGCGAACTTAAAGAAAGTGTGCAGACGCCGACTCGGCATTTCTACGATTGTCGTAAGCAAAGCAACAATATTGTTCTTCCTACAGTTGGATTTTCAATTGTTGGTGGTGGAGGTGCTCTCTTTTTTCCTTTAATTTCTTCTGCTGATTGTGCATCTCGTAACTCTTTGTCTGCTCCTGTTTCTCCTACTCATCACTACCAGCAGCAAACTTGGAAGCCTGTAGTTTCAAATCTTTTTTCTTGGGCCATGAGTGGTTTTCTCCTTGCCACTCCTCTACATCATCGTCATTTTCATTCTCTTTACAAAAATTACTGTCTTTTTTCTCCCATACATACTAAAGGTGCAGAGATCAATACAACCATGTTGTGTCCACAAAAGTCGTCAGGCAACGTGGAAAATTTGTCATCTCCCTGCAAAGCTAAAGCAGAAGGAAACATCGAAATTTTTATTCACTCCTCATTATCAGCAACGAGCCACGAAGTTAAATCGGGCAAAGATCTGACAATTAACTGTACAACGTCAGCCTCTCCAACAAAGGCAGTGTCAGTGACAAGTTCGCCAACAAAGACAAATTCACCTGCAGCTGGCAATAATAGTGGATGCATTAGAATTGAAACTAACTGGAGGGCTATGAACGACGAGAGTAGTAGTCGGACTAATTTTCATACAATGTCTGTTTGTTCATCTTCGACTGCTCTGAAAGGCGGAGGAACGCTTACATTTTCTTGTTCATCAGTCAGTTCATCCCCAAGAACAATGATGTCTGCAGCGCGCGCAATACCACGAAGATTTAAGACGGAGTCTGAGTCCTCAACTGACTCCTTTGTTGAGTTCTCAGCCTCCGTCGAGTCAACGGATAGCTTCTGTATTGTCTTTGAGTCGGCACCAGGTGGTTCTGTCGATGACGATGATAATAACAACAGCAGAAATGTCGACGACGATGAGGATTGGGAGGACGATGACGACGAAGACGATGATAGCGATGATGATGATGACCAGATTTATAACTACAGTGGCACATCTGATGACATCTTTGTGAATGGATTTATTTTTGAAGCGGATGAAATTGATTTGGGTGGGCCTACCTCTTGTGACCAAGTTGATCTACGTGTAGAACAAGTGAATAAACAGCACAAGAAAAAGACTGTAAGTGTGCATCCCAGTTAAAGGGGTGCGTATTCATAAATGAAAAATAATTCATGTGAAGCTAAAACTTTTTCCCCTCAGCACCTGGTACAAATAATTTACAAAGTTCTGTGTATTAATCCCTTGATTCTCACCCTTATAAGTATTTTTAATCGTGGAAAAAAGTTTTAGTCTCGCATGAATTTTATTTTTTTATTTATTGATATGCACCGCGTTTACTGGCATATTGTAGATCTTATTTTTTTAATTCATTATTTGCAAAAAAAATGTTTGAATTTTCAGATTTATAACTTGTGTGGTTAATGTTTTTGTATAATTTCAGGTCTCATTTGATGAGGAGCATTTGGAAGTCATTGTTGAATTTGAAGATGATATAGAGTCGAAAAGTTCTCGGGAAACATATTGGGAAATGCTAGCTAGAGACCGTTCTCGCTTTCAAGACAGAATATTGAGAACAGGTGATATTCTTGAATCCATTCTGCAACCAGCACATCGGTTGCAGGTCTACCGGCAACGATTTTTGGAGCCGGAGGAAAACCAACTGCAGTAAACAAAGCTATCGTGATTCTTTTGCATTTTCTCAAATTCATCCTTTTAACGTTATTTTGGTCTCGCTCTATAGCATGTCAATATTTATATACTTTTCTTGATTTTTTTACTTTTGCAACATGATGTATGTGAATTACAGAAGTTCAAATATTAGTGCCCTCGTTAATCAATTTTCAACAATATCATTAGTAAACGCGACTATTTACTAGGCTAATTCTCGCACTACATCCGCATTATTGTACCCAGAAATATGTACTTCATATACCTAGCGTTTTGGAATGTATTCACAAAAGTATATTTAACACATAAATCCATTGGTGCAAATATGTATAATACGTTATAATCTATACTTACGTAAGGGAACTCTTCAGAAATTTTTTAGGTTGAATATACTACTTTTTAATGTGTATGTTCCCTATTTTTTGATGTTTAAGTAAATATTAAATAATACAATTAAATGAATGAATTGAAGAATAATTTGTGTATGCATAGATTACATTAATACATATGTATGTATTTAGTTATTTGTCAAATGTGATAATATAAATAGTAATTAAATAATGTACGCAAAATAATATGTAGTATTTAAATATAAGAAATATATGTAGTCTACTCAGGATACGCAAATGAAATAATAATATATGATGTATATGCAAGGTAAAAATTCATATATGGGATGTTGTTACATTATCCTTATAAGTTAGTTGCATAGGATAGAAACTGAGATGAAATTGTTCGAGTATTTTGATGACTTCAGAATAAATCAAGTTAAATAACTATAAAAAACTGTAAGTTGTAATGAAACTACATATGCAATAATTATTATCTTCCTCTGCTCCTTTCTCAGCTACTAGTATTTTTCAGGGAGCTCTAATTCCTTTCTAAGAATTTGAACGAGAAATTCCGGACCTATAATTAATGTTTCTTCTTCGGACTTATCCCAACCTTCTTGTTCGTCATCGACGTCTTCATGGTCACAGTTTGCATCACTTTTCTTTTTGCTAGTTTCCAAAGATTTGATCCATTTATTGAAATCATCACAAATCATTTGAATGCACTCAAAAGCCAACTCATCTTCACTCTTCTGGTAACCAGCTGGGTCATACTCCTTGTACAAGGGATTGGTCACGCGTTTTGAAAGACGGGATGCGCCACCGCTTACTGTTGCAGGTTTCTTTGTTTTGTTCTGCGATATTTCTCCTTGACTGAAGAATTGGCTGACGTTTTTGTAGTCTTGAAACATGTCAAGTTCTCGGTCAATACCTTGCTCAATTCGAAAGCCATCTAAAGTGATATTTTGTCTATAACTTCCTCCAGCGGATCGCTTAGAACTAGCAGTTATGTCCATGCGTCGATGTTTCTTGAATGGAATATTTTTCAACACTGGAAACGGATTGACAGGCTCGTTGGCAATCTTCCCAGCAATTTCTAGCATTGGATTGTCCAAATCTGGTAAAGATTCTGCTTTCACACACTCCACGGAACTCGATCGAGATTTTCTATACTCAAGCAGATTTAAATAAAGAAAATATCAAAATTCACCGTAAAACTTATTAGAAAGTAAATCAAGTTCAGAATTTCCCCTACCACTAACCTTCCTAATGGAACAGCATATTTTCCCATTATCTTCTTGCACATTGGCAAATCAGAACAAGACTTGTGTGTGCTATGAGTTACTTTCTCGTCGTCATTTTTTTTAATTCCCAAAGATTCTTGAAATGCGATTAACGGTAATGGAACCTCTGCATATTTGCGTTGAACCAGCTGGATATTTTCAGCGAGATTTTCCTTAACTGCTACCAAACCTGACAAAGTCAGCACACTATCCTTACTAGTCACACCGTAGCGACTAATTGAGCTGTTCTCTTCTCCAATGTTCGTCGACGTTACAGTGGAATCAAATGATGATAATTTAAGAACATTTGGTCGTCTGCTTAGTTTTGATAATGGCAGAACTAGCCTGTTACTTGAAAATGTTCCAAGTTGCTCCCGTTCCGTTTGATGAAACTGAAGCTTGCTCGGTTCTTGTTGATAACCATCTTCATTTTTCCAAACCCTTCCACGTTTATCTAGTAATTTTTCCTCCTTCGAGCATGGCTGCAACAAGTCACTATTACTCCATGTTGAGGTTCCCTGTAGGGAATTATCAGTGTCTAAGGTTAAGGAGCAAGTTTCGGATGGAATAGATTCATCTGAAGAAAGTACAGAAAGCAAGTAATGGAACTGCTCTGGGGTTACACGGGAATGAAGTTCATCCAGAGCGTTAGAATAGTGATGATAATAATTTGTCATTTTTCTCTATTCAATTTTCAAAGTTTGCTTATTCAACTTATTTACTTTAGTTGCTGCAGTTTACTTTGAGTAAAATTGGATAACACATTCTAGCATCCGAAAACATTCGCCAAAAACCTTTTTTTTTGTTTTGCTTCTGCATGTTCCTCTCGCTCATATATCCTTCCAGGATATTGTTAAATCGATGCAACGTTATATCAATACCAATGCATTTCACTTGTGTGAAATTGGGGCATCTTGAGATGCTCCCGTTATCGTTTAACAAAACAATCAAGGATTCTAGTAGCTACGTAACGTTACTCTTTTGATGTAAATTCAATCAATGCGATAACAAGCATTGCACATCATTAAAATATGGACAGTTTTTTTTGCACTTAATGTAGTGCACTAAACCGGTTGATAACCTTGAAATTTCAAGGTTATCAGCTCGTTTTGTTTCATCATAATATCAATTAAGTTTGAGCTGTAAAGGTGTACAGTCGGTGTTTGAGGATTCGACACATGTTTAACATTTAAGATAGTCTTTATACAGCTTCATTATTATCATTCCCTGAACATGCGCGTCACAACCGAGCCAATTACTTAACATGTCAAATCATTCTTTTACTGAGACAGTAAAACTGCGCAATGTGGACCAAATCTTCTCTTCACCCTTTACATCTTATCTCTTACGATTACGTAAAATAAGTGCAGTACAGACAGACAAAAAAACAGGTATGATCTTATATAAGAAAAATCTTTTTTTACTCATTCCATTTTTGCGAGTTGATGAATACAGATTGATTTAAGTGTTTTTTTTGCAAACTTACATAATCAAAATTTGAAAAGTAGGTGATCTCGAAAGTTGTTGAAAATGTCAGACGTAAAGAAAAATGGAATCGATGGAAGAATATTTCACAAAGTTGATGATCCCATGTCGCTATTTCCCATCTTAGAAAGTCGTTTGCCACTCTCATGTTGTGTGAGTATAAAGCAGTGAATTTAAGCTGAATTTTCCAGCATTAATGTTAAGTGTAAGTATAATATCACTTGTATAATATACAATTTTGAATATAACGTGTATTATTGTCGTTTTCAGCTAGTTAATCTGTTGCTGGCGTATGACACTTTTAAGCATAGATTTGTGGCGTACACTTTTGAAGATACAACAATTAGTACTGAAGTGAATGGCGTAGATTCGGAAACTGTGCATCAAATAGAGTCGAAGGCAGCGAATGGCAACAATTACGCTACTATTTCCGCCAAAAACAATTTGTGGATTTTATTCAATTACAACCGAGATGCAAGTCTTAATTTTTTTTGGCTAGCTGTTATGTACAAGTAATTGTGGGCATATAACAAAAATGGTTCATGTCTTTTCTGCAGGACTGGACGGCTTGTATATCGATATCGTCGCCCACACCAAATTCGCCTGACATATCACCTCGGATTAAGTATGCCTTGGAATACAGCGAAATATTTGACTGGAGAAAGCAGTTTCTGATGATCAATCTTGACCAGAATGTATCTGATTTTCTTATCGATTTAAATATTCGCAAATTCGGCAACGTAATCAAAATATACCCATGCTTCCTATTCTACTTGGATCCGGATGATGCTTCCAAGATGGAGGTTCCAACCCCATCAGAACCGAATGTTAAAGTTGGTCCGATTGATCCCGTTAAAGGGACCAAATTTTTCCTAGACATTTGGGAAAGCACTGCAGAGCGTACCGAAGAGTTTATTAAGAAAGATGCATTCAAGCATGTGAATGCTGCAGTATATCTTCCAAACGGAGAAATTGCATGTGCAGCAATTACGGCAGCGTACGGAAATATATGTATGTTGGTTACTCACCCGGATCACAGAAGAAAAGGTTATGCATCTCTAGTAATGCGTTTCATAATTCGTGAGCTGGGAAGGCAGGGATTTCATGCTGTTTGGGAAACTGCATTAAGGAATCCTGCCTACTTGTTCCATAAGACACTCAAGCCCAATATTATCGCCCATACTGATTACATTTGCCACAAATGCATGTAACACAATCCAAAATTCTGTAGACTCCAATGAATGTATACTATTAGGTATTATTATTGAATTATCTTTATTACTATTGATTGAAATAAAAAAAGTTTGAATGACAACCAATGTTTTTTTGGGAGCTCTATAAATACTCAATTTATTTAATGGATTTACAGCCAAATTAATACAATCATCATATTTTTTTTTACAAAAGATTCAAATTTTTAAAATAAACATGATTATATATAAAAAGCTTCACATGATAGCAATGGTGATGGTACTATACATATATTGGAAGGCAAGAAATACATATTGGACGACTTTACCACAATTTAAACAAGCATAAAAATTTTGTAGCATTATTTAATCTTGTACAGTTCATATTTATATGTGCATACAAAGAATTAGTTCATCAAAAAAATTGATAAGAACAAAAAACCTCACAAACAGAGAAAAAAATTAAGTAACTTGCTTCTGAGTTGACATAGTAGTAGTGAGATGATTTGGTTTTTTGCAATAATCAGATAAAAGACTTTTTCAGAGAGTTTACAAAGTAGTTTAGAAAAAAACAATTATTTCCTTCCTTCTAACCATACTTTTAATAAAAAGAAAATATCACGTTACGAACTACTTGTGAAATAGAAAAGATCTTTTGCACACATAACTTTTAGGAAAAAAATTTTTAGTACTCAGTTTATAATAGCACGTTTAAATTTTCACACAATTTTAACTTTCTCTGATTTAGCTGTTTCTATAGAAAAATTAGTTGGTTATGAATTAATGATGGCTCATGTGAAATAACTAAATACCAGATTTACAAAATATACAACAAGTTGTAAGATTTTTTTATACACTTAAAAATTACGAGAAAAGTGTGGCTACTTTTATACATCTGCTGGCTTCTACGGTTAAAATAGTCACCAGTTGAGATGACTAAAATGGCCAGCAACAAACTTCGTGAAAGAAGAACAAGGATATGTTGTATGTATCTTAATCGGTTGGGTTGCAAAGAACCAAGTAAAAATTACTATAAAGTAAAACTAACAATTACATTCTATATTTATTTAGTATTAGTCATTATTCGGCAATAAATTTACTACTCGGTACAATAGTTATTCTAAAGTATTTTTAAAACTAGTCTACAATGAAAATGACGATAAGAAAAAAAACAACACACACCACAGCGATGAGCCATAATATTATGATAATTTATGTACGAGTACATAGGTTCTTATCAAGTATTATTTTTTTAAAAAAAACTGATGCTCATTTAGACATTTACAAAGTCTAATTATCATCTATACACTACGTTCTAACAAATTACTACCGATTAGTGGATTAGTTATTATTTTTATTGTTATTTTTATTCCTATAATTATTATTATTACGACTACTATTACTACTAAATATTTTCAACTTTATCCTATATACACAGCATTTTTCTACCTGATCTCCAAAATCGATCACTTGAAAACATTTGATTTCAATGAAAAATTTATTTAGATAGATGACATTTTATTTGTAAGGAAATAAAAAATAGTAGAGGAACTAAAATCATTAATTAACAAACTAACTTTTTATTCACTCAAAAAAACAATTGTATTATTATACTGGACAATTATTAACACTTTTTTCCCTAGAAATATAAATCATTTATACGTAACTAGGTAATTTAGTTCATATCATAAGTGATATAAGTAATTGTTGTGTATTTATGTTGGTAGTATTTTTGTTTGGATTTAAGACCATTTTTATTTTTTTAAACAAGAGAAGGAAAATCTTTTTTATAATTTTTTTGTCATTGTACCTATTAGTATTCTACATGCTTATCAAGTAAAAGTAGATGAATAATGGTAGTAGTGGTAAGATACTGAAGTGAAACACACATATATATATTACTATGTATGCATATTAGTTTGAAACATTAGAAATATTTGAAATTAATGTACTACTGCTACGTATTGTAACATTTTGCAATAAACTTATTGATTTGGTGAAATTATATTCTTCTATTAATTCTTCTATTCTATTAATATGTATGTATATATATATATATATATATTGGTAAAATAAGATACTTGTGGACGAACACAGGTCATCCATGATCATAATCAGATTATACATCTTTTCATCATCATCAAGCAGCCAGCATCCATTTATCTATATATGTCATAATTACACTCATGCATTGCTTTTCAAATTTACCTTTACATGACATTGTATTTTTTATTTTGATTTGTTTCACTGCTGACGTTAGTCAAATGTATTATCCCTATACAAAAAAGTTAAAAGTAATAATGGTAATCAATCGTAATTGGATACACAGTATATTATTGTTATTAGTGATGATAAGAGAAGAAGAACAAGGACGAGTTGAATGTTTGAATTTTAGTTTTTAAAATTCTAATAAACGTTTATTATATATTTAATGAAGAGTGGAATCGCTGGATTCTAGAGTGTTGTCATTTCTGACGAAAGAGCGTTTCCTGGACCTCTAATCTCCTCCAGGTTAATTTCTGGCCGTATCAACAGCTTAAATTTCTGAATTGGGGCAGAGTGAGAAACACATGAGAAGAAACAAAGACGGTTATTGGTATTGCATTGGTATTCTTGTTTTTCTACAGTTTTACTTACCGTTTCAAAGTCTCCAGGTGTTTTACGCCAAAGCCAGATAGCATATCCAGGTATGCACAACATCGATGTAAGAGCAGTGAACCAGCCGAACAAGTGAGCTATGAATGGATAGCGATAGTCCAAGTATTTGATTTCAGACCAACTGATTAAGCTGAAAAAGAAGACTCCCTAGAAAGCAGAGATAACAAAATGAGGGCATGTTTAACAGCCATTAATCCAATTGCCTAGATTCTGTCTGAAATAACAAAAAAGACAAGACATACGCAGCAAATGGTTGGAGTGGAGATGACCCAGCAGAACTTCCACCAAGAAATCGGGTAGTATCCAATCATGTCGCGAATAGCTTCGTAGAATCTGTTCACACCGAAAGCCCATGAAAACGCAATGCATTCGAAGAAAATGACCCAGAGAAGAACCAAACCGCTGACAGCGTACGAGTCAAGCAGCTGAAAGACGTACATTCCACCCTAACAAACAAATATACATATAAAAGCAATCAAGACAGCCTCTGTGTTTACGTAGGCGATTAATTATGACAAAGTAGACATTAATTATAAACAGGGTTGTTAAGATGCTCTGACGCGTACTCTTGTAACGCATGCTAATCCGACAAGGTAGGAGATCATACAGACAACAGCAATGAACGCTTCCTTCCTTCGTCGCAACAAGTGTGGCCACTCGTCCACCATGGCAGTGATAAATCCTTCAAGAGTACAAAACTGGGAGTCGAGCCCAATAAATAGCAACATGACGAAAAATAGACAGGACCAGAGTGTTGGCCACGGTAGCTCAAGTACGGCAGATGGATACACCAAAAATGCCAAACCAGGCCCTGTAAAGTGTAACATTGGCTTTGCGTAAACTGGCATGCTTTCGTTTATTTTACTTGTTTGTTTTTCTTTCATCACGTCTTTCTTTTTCAAACGTCGTCAACTCTACACGTCGTCTAAAAGGGGTTGAAAATGTGATCAAATCATGATTTCCAAATTCAATTACTGCTTACATTTCTATAAACATCGTATTGTCTGTTGCTCCTTTTCTTACTCCCAAAATTCCTTGACAGGATCCGTGAGATTCCTCAGAGGAATGTTCGTCCTTCCGCCGATATCACAAAGGCTGGCATTTATTCCATTTACAACACGGAACGAGCAATGATCCTCACGGCGAACCGTTTGATTTACACAGAGATCAGTGTTCCATTTGTTGCTGCAGTCACTCCATGGCAGCTCTGCAACAACAACCCATACCTCTCAAACAGCAATTCCTTATTAGCCCCATAAGTTCAAATCAGAAGAAAAAAGTACAATAGCAGGCAAGTACGTGATACAAGCAAACATATATTGCAACACATAAAAATCCGAATATCAGCACCAACAGTTTATCAGATAGCAATGTACCAGAAAATTGACTGAATCTGCTCAGTTTCTTGTTAAAGATTCAAATCTCTTTTTATAACTCACTACTCATATCACGTCCACACACTGGAATTCAAATAATATTCCAGTCAACTCAGCTCATTCAACACGTTTCAGTTCCCCTATCCGTCTTTTCTCGTTTGGCACGAATCAAATTAAAAAAAGTTGAAAAATGATGATGCTGATGATGATGATGATGGGCGTATTACAAATGGTACGGTCATCCTCTACATTATTGCATCTTTTCTACATTTTTTTATTTCTGAAATATCTTAGGATACGCATGTCCTAAATCACTAAAATAATTGTATTTTGCTCAACCTCTTTTATATCTTTTCTCATCAGTGGAAAAAAAGTTTTATTTTTATGTACATGGCAAAAAGAACTAACTTGAAAAAAAACCAAACGTTATAACCATGTTGCCTCCCCATCTTAAGTATTTCATCCATTTTGTCCACAACCATTAATCATCCATCATGTACTGTTGTGAATAATCATAATTTTAATCAAGCTAAACTGAAATTGATATCTACTAACATGTTCGTAGCACATAATGTGAGTCCACACATGTGAGTCACATATTGTAAAGTAGCATTGCATTTCTTAAAAGGCAAATTTATCAATGATCTGCAAAGCAATATATATGAGAATGAGAAATGTCTTGATGGTGGTAGTGCTTGTTGAATTATTTAAGCGTACATATTATTATTATTATTATTATACCACTCGATCGAGAAAAAAAAAGATCGCATCTGGTTTCTTCATTATCATCACTATCACCCATCATCGTATTTCTTAAATTTTGAACAACAACAAAGCGTACTGCAAGCAACATCAAGCAAAAAAAATAGTAAAAAATATTTTTTAAAAAAATCAGCAGCTCCAGCTTAACCTAACGTAACCAAATTTAGCGTGTAGTATTTTCCTCTCAAAATAAGAATACACATGTAAAATCTCAAATTATATACAGAAACGTCATGTTTTCTGTCGACTAACTTGCACTGAACGACATAATAAAGTAGAAGATGGCCCAAGCCAAGACGACGATGTAGTAGATGTTCATCCAGCATGACATTACTGCTGCCGCATAGCCCACACCTGCGATTCATAATGAAAAAAATATATATACCTATATACGTAATAATCACAGTAATAATGATGGTAATAGCAGACAGTATTCATTAGCCATGTAACGAAAATCAATATAGATTTTTGAATTACACAGCTTTGCCGTAACTAGGTATGTATTTATTAGATTATGGACAACTTTTTTTTGTGTGGCCTTTTTTGTGCATAATGAAAATCATGTAAATAACGTGATTATTTTACCCTTAAATATTGGAGTCATTCTCCATACACCCAGTCCACCAATTGTAAGAAATTGGCCTACAGCTAACTCCATGAAGAACATGGGTATACCACCCAGAATCACCGTCAGCACGTATGGTACGAGAAAAGCACCTATGAAATAAAACATAATAATAATAATAAAGGAAATTATATAAATACTTGGTGTACATGAATTTGGCAATATTTCATTTTCCCAAATGAGTTGATTCGTATTTAGTCAAATTACAAAAAATATATCATCATCATCATGAGCATTAGAATCATGAAGAGGTTTTTTTCCTGATTGCCCTCATAAATTTATTGCTATATATTTATATATGGAACTTTTGAAAATTCCATAAATCTATACAACTATTCCAGCAAATAAAATCGTAAAAAATGAGAAGGGTGTTTGTTTGGATAAGTAACCTTCATATTAAACTTGACAAGTCTTAAGGTGTAGGGTCAAATCAATCATTTAAATATCAAACTCAAGAACTAACTGCTTAAGTTCATTTAGTTATGTGTACGTACTTATGATTTTTCCTAAATATTTTTTGTATACATTGTGGATTTTTTTGCAATAAGTAATTAGAGAAAAGAATGTGTGCTTTGATTTGGAACGAAATTGATGGGAAATATGGTGACATGTTTTTTTGCGAAATACTCGATATAATTTCAAAGGAGACGACGCGTCTAAAGAAATGAACAAGTTGTCTCTTCAGCATCACATTACATATTTCTTGAATGTTGTTGTTATCTTCAAACAAGGCGCATGAACATTTGTGAAGGCCATGATCTTTCCACACAGTGATGATGATTGATTATGCAAAGGAAACTGAAGAGAGGACTGTCAGTCAATCATAATATTTTAGTAGTAATAATAAAGATAGATGTATGTTTTGACTTTATTCCTCTTTTCAATTTGACGTTTAAACTTTGGCATACATCATACACATGCACACTTGGTGTATGTATTTCATGATGATGACCTTCTTGTTGCTTAAGACGACGAAAGGATGATGAGAACCGATTATCATGGCATTTCATAGGGAACCTATTAGAATTACAACAAATATTTATTATTTGTATTCACTCACCTCCTCCGTTTTTGTAGCAAAGGTAAGGAAATCGCCACACGTTACCCAAGCCAATGGCTAGACCAACGGTGGACATGATAAAGTCTAGTTTGGATGACCAGGACCCTCTTTCAGGTACATCCTTATCCTTATCCTCGTGAAGCTGGGCGACAATAGTGTTCGTCATTTTGGGTGATGTCGCACTACCTGACTCACTTCCGTTAGAGGTCAGTTGGTTTATCTCCATTGCCAGAAAAGGCTGTTGAGCAGAAGATGATGTGCCACCCCCGGGCTTTTCACTCATCTCCTACCTGACGCACCTCACAATCACACTCTTTTTTCCACTAAAAACTCACAAAAATCTCCTCACGCTCTTGTTGCTATTCGGTCCCTCTTGATAAATAAAATAAAATAAAAAATTACATTCATACAAGAATATAAATGCTACTATTCCGTTATGAAAATCACGGCGAATGGCAGTAGGGTAAGTCGTCTGACGATATGACTAATCGCGTTATCGACTCCTTACACCTTCACCACACATACTAACACACACACTAATTGATTTAAACGAACTAGGTATTATCCGAAAAAAATCATCACGAAGTAGGTATTAAATATCTTTGTGTCATGCTCACTATGACGATCGAAACCATTAATAGGGATTTAACAACAACTTTGGAGCATTTTAACGTGAAAATAAATTGGAGAAGAGGACTTTATCAACTGTAACAGTAGCAATAAAAGTAGCGACAAAAGTACTAAATGTGTTAGTAGTAGTTTATTTTGCAGTAACGGGATCAACCAGCAAATAGACAAGTGAGCAGGGACTGATTTACGGGATAATGATGATGACCAAACCAACTTGTTGTACTATATAAAATTCCATCCCATACTACTAATAAAAGTAAAATAAGTAAAAGGCATTTTCTCGTGATGATGTACTGCTGTGTGACTTCGTCAAGAATACTGCACACTGGTTATAAAATGCCAACTTGAGCTTGCAAGATGTGCTAGCAACACCAACAACGACACATCAGCAGCAGCGGCTTGGCTTTTTTTACAACTTTGTTAAAAGAACAGACTGTTTTAGTGCGGAGAGTACTCTCTGACTGAATGGAATGGAGCGTTAAATTGCGGAAGTGTCAATTATACCTCCCCACCAACTAACCCTCCATTTGAATCTGGCTGACTGACTAACTGAAAGCTGTAAATGCGCGAGAGTTGTTGAACATGAGAGGCGAGTGGACACAAACGGACACCGTCACCCAAAGGCAAAGTCAGTCAGTACAGAAGAGCTTTCGCAGACTGAGCTTCCAGTGAGCCAGCACTGTGAAACTCAATGTGAACACCACAAGCCGTAATGATAATATTATTATGTTTATGCAGCATTTGTACTAAAAATGTCTTCATCTTTCTCAGCTATAGCCAATGTACATATAAAAAACGACGCTGATAACGGACTCATGGTCCATGCAAAAACTTTTACTGAATGGGTCTACTACCACTACAACGTGATTCACCCTTTATTATTATTATTATTTACGCGACTAACTTTCAACGATAAAGTTGGCTTGTTTATTATTTTTAATGTTGCTGGTGCCGATAAAGATAGGTGGTGTAGACGACAAGTTACCGCTGTACAACGTGTGTATTCAGGATGATGATGATAGTAGTGTCAAGAATGAATGTACAATGAAAATATATCCCTATAATTTTCCTGACTCCATGGTAATTACCGTAATAAGTCTAATGACATGTGCAGTACTTTTGTTAAATTTAAATTCCCTTTTGTTGTAAAGAGCGTTGTGTGAACAACTAGCTATAATATTATGTATGTACATATAAAGAGATCATATACTTAGGCGTCAGAAGCAAAGGGGAATAGCTCGTATCACGCCTAAGATCATCCGTTCATTCATAAATGTCGTGAAGATGTAGGATGTTCTTTTGCTACTGATTTGCAAAATGTGCTGACTCTGCTCAGGGCTCTCTTCTGTCAATTAATATTCATCATACAAAAAATGTGCACACATAAAGAATAAAATCACGTCAAGAAGAAACGTAACCAATTCTAAACCACTTTGTTCTAGTTGTCTTCTATTTATTGTCGTAAAAGATCAAAACAAACTTTACAAAGACTGCGGTAAAACTAACAAACATACTGTGACTTATGACTCTGCTCGGATATCTTTATAGTAATCATTTTTAACTCTACATGAAGCTACTGCTGCTGGTCAACTACTCATTTATCATTTTGTCGGCGTTTGGCCGTTGACACAAAAGAACCATGAATCATTTGACAGTATCGAGTAAAATAAACTCCAGTCATTCAAAAATGTCAACGATAAGGTTTAATGAGCTTGACTTGAATTTACGGTTTCCCACTTTGTGACAGTTTTGCATATTTTTAATGAAATACTTAAAAATTTATGAAAAAGTTATAAAAAGTAAATATAAAGTTGAAAGAGAAAGGCATTCGCTGTGTATTAGTAAGCTTTTATTACTTTCACCTCAGCAGATTAAATTCTCACATTAAATAATGAGGTGAATTATAAGTGACATCATAATTTATTTAAAAATATCTTTCATTCAACTATTGATATTCTAGGCCTCAAAACTAACCACAGCATGTACTAAAACTATTCATTCAGAATTTTTACAATTTTTTCTCTCGTTTTAAAATAACGTAAGCTCTTTTAAAAAAACAATTGCATGCAGCTGAAACGCTTCAAAAGAGAAAATCAGAATGCCCTTTTATGCATGATGACTTTGGAAACATTCTTCTTTTTCAAGTCAGTCGTCAGCCAGTATACTTTGTACAAGTCCTTGACATATCAGAATGATTTAGTGGAGTTGCTTCACTAGCCCTGAAAGAATGTAACTTAAATTTAGCGACGACGATTCTTCTAACGCTTTTGTGTAATGTAGCGTTTCATTTAAAAAGGAATATCTCTATACCTACAGCAGATATGCGTGTGTAAGTGTTAATATGTATGTATATATGTATGTATATATGCATAAAGTCAAATATGTCCCTACGAAGAGTATATACAGCACAACAGCCTGTGTATCATTTTCATGTCACCAGCAGTACATCCTCATTAAAGTGAGATTTTCGCGTGCAGGAGATCATCACCATTTTGATCATGAGAAGAATGATGATTATGACACTTGGTCGTTTGATACTCGTTCTATACGGTTTGCTGTCACTTAAAAAGCTGTTAAATGTCGACCTCACACAAACGAAAAAGCTTTTGATGATGGAGAGGGTGCGCATAAGATGCAATCTGTGAGAAGTATTCTTTTGTCCAAAATTTTTCTTTGCTACTTTGTTACTGGAATTGCATTGACCATGTCTGCTTTCTGTTGACATTGTAGTGAAAGAAGTAGAGTTTCTTTTGTCTCTGAAAAGAATTTGGTTTCAAATGAGATGTCTGCTAGATGTCAAAGTTGAGTGGATGAAACGACAGTATTTAGTTAGGTATGAAAAAAAGGCTTAACAAATTCAAGTTGTATATATCCAAGCATTAGCATCGGTTAAAATACTTTTGAGCAAGCATGTCTGAATAAATTAAATAATTACAGGTATCTATACGTTGACAATGGCCTACACTAAAATCAAAAGAAACTGACAAGTTCTTACTGAAACCGATTATTATTATTCTTGAATTTTCTTTACAATCCCGTAATATATGTATGTATCTATAAGTCAACAGTGGCATCTGGAATGAGGCATTAAATAGGCTATTATCAATTTTATGCCTGTCGTCCTGTAACAAAAAACGTTGTTCTCACTAAGTACTTACATGTGTGCTGTCACTGCACACTCGATTTGTCGTTGTAGCGTATGTGTTACACAGGAAATGATCACTTTACTCATCTAACTGCACAATTACATGAATGTCTGCAAAAAAACTCAAAGTCTGCTCATAAAACTGTCAGCGTTGGTTGCCGTGCCAGCAGCATCACTACTACCACCATCATCACTCAACCAACTCTCTGAAAAGTCTGATCTTTATAAAGACGTTGTTGCTCCTACCATATTAGGTATACAAAATCATTTTCAATAATGCTACGTACTGGTTTGCTCAAAAAGGACCAGGTTTTATGTAAACTAATGTATTCAATTTTATAATATATGAAAAATCTTTCTCAACAATAAAAAAAATAAAGAATCAATAGAATGCGTAAACCTATTGCCTCCTCTTCTTCGAAAAGCTTTTCACGGGAAAGTGAAAGTAAATGAATGTTCATACTTACCAAACGTAATGCTTTCCTTTTTCCTTCCTTCCCGGTATACTTTGATGCTTTCCACCTGTTGCCACCTCTCTGCTTTTGAGTTTGCTCTCACACTCTGGTTTGAAGAAAGGCACAAAAAAAGAAAACAAGGATTTTCTGAAATAACTCACTTGACGAAAGGAAAAGTCACTGTTTTGTACTTGCTTTGCTTTGCTATTTTCTCTGTGTCCCTTCACACAAAAGGGCACAATCAAGTATTTTCGTTGCCCAGGCAAAATAAGCCTACTTTACTTAATGTTTCACTTTATGTACCTCTATCTATTATACTCACAACACCAAAAACTGTTTCAGTTGTAGTGGATTGGTGGAAGTATTTTCAAACGAATATGGTTTTTCAGTTCTTCTTCTCCGGAAAATAAGATTGAGTCTTATTACGTAGTAAACAGTAAGAAAAAAAAGAACTCACAAATACTTGTCACGATGATTTTTGAGTCCAAATGCGCAAGTACTTGAATTATTAATAAGAAAAAGACTGCTTGCTAGATATTTTTTATACAGAAAATAACACAAAAGAATAGAGTGAACACGGCTAAATACTAGATGTAAGTCTCTTCTTTTCAAATATTGAGAGAAGCACACAATTATTATTATTATTACTTTTGTTAACTGCCGTTTTTTTCTTTGTTCGCTTGTTTACTTATTCTTTGCCTCAAAAGAAGCACGAAAACAGGAAGAACAATGCTTTATTGTAATAAATATTTATACTTGCTATTGCTATTGTTATTATTATTATTCAGTTACTTTCTATTTAGTTAGTGAAAAAAAGACTGAAGCCAAAAGAAGAGCCTCTGAGCTGAGGTTTCACTTTTCTCGAAACAAAAGAGTCAGTTTCAAATTAGAGTAACAGCAAGAGAACGGTAACAGCAACAAATGTGCATGGATAACATGAACAAACAACAAAGGAGTAGAAGCACACCGCAGCACACAGGAATGTGATCATGCCTCGGTGAAGGGTTGCAGCCAAGTGTTGTCCTTCTCCCCAAACGCAAGAGATGAAAGTGGACGCACACAAAAAAATGAGCTTTTTCTCCTCCTCATCCAGCGTATGCTTCTCAACCCAGTGTACAGCCAAGAGCAACTGTCGTCCTCTCTCTAACTAGTTGTATTTCATGGGAAAGGGCAAACCGACGGTGGTGGTGACAAAAACGACGTATAATGACGAATGACCATCAGGAGTAGGAGATGACAAACCGACACGATGCCGTTTTGGAAATAATGATCCACTTCACAACAAAGAGGCCCCCATTTTCTCTCTTCTTCTCACCCTTTTTCCATCTTTCTGCTTCCAACAACAGCGACGGGTGTAGAGGCATCATGCAAATAGTAGCGATGGTGGTGGTGCTGCTGATATTGCGATGATGATGATACCCATCACAATTTACAGTAAAAAAAAATGTGTGTGAGTGAGTGAGATTTCAAGTGTGTGTTTGTGTGTGTGCTCACACGCAGACAAATTTTTATGACCGACACGACACACAATAAAAGAATTGATGATGGAGCCTGTATTAATGGTTAGTGGTGTGTAAAGCACTTTATTGTCTACATATAACAGATCATTAACATTAGCATAAACGTAGTTGGTTTTTTTGGATGGACGAATGACAAAAAAACAACGTCTAGGCGTACTTTTGCTCAGTTTGCAGTTCTTAAAATACAACGTGGAGCAATTTTTTCCAAGCGGAACCAAATGGATGACAACAAACGGAAGCAGAGACCATAATCCATTGGGTTGTATACTATAGCACTACTACTGCTCAGTTTGAGTTCCTTTCAATTTTCAAAATGACGGCGATGATCAGGATGATGCATGGTACACAGTTTTTTTCTCTCTGTTAAATACCTCTAAACCTGTAAGTTAAAGCCTCCTCCTTATATATATACATAAATACCTACGCGTGAATATAAAGTATTGACGAATTGTTGGCAAGGGAAGACGCTAGGTAGACGATCAGAAGAAGAAAAAAAAACTTGTTCCATCAAATATACATTTTTATTTTGCATAATATATGCATAATATTAACGCGCTCCTCTTGCCATAATTAATATGGTTATTTTTTATTGCACATAAAATTTGGCCAACAGGCAGCAGCTTTCCAGGAGGATGGTAATGATGATGATGAAGCGACGAATTTGTTGGTTTTCTTTTTTAGTTTTTGGTCTTTTATAATGCACAATGCCGTAATAACAACATTAGCAGAAAATTACATGAAACATAAAAAGTTCAAACCAATTTTACTGGTGTGGAGTGGAATGTTGAACCGCTAATTAGCCAGCAAACTTGCTCTTCTTTGCTTATACCCTCTTCTCGCTTGCTTGCACTTGCTGTCCATTATTATATATCTATTATAATTATTATTATTGCGCTCATGTACTGCTAATAGTTGTTCCTTTTCTCCCCAATAATACCATCGTCGTCATGTATCATGTATTTGCATTTTTTTACTGCAATGCTCTGTTGACGGTGATGACTACCAGTAGGTTTTGTTCCACTCTAAAAATACTACTACTACCACTACTAATACCACTACTGGATGAAGAAGGCAGCAAATGGTCACTCACAGTAATCAGTTGTCAGTGAAAATTTCGCTGAGAGAATGGAGACTAGAGAGACAGAAAATTAGGTTATAAATAACAATGATTTAATACTGCACATCGTCTTCTTCTGCCTGCCAACACCAAGTCTCGTAACAATAACATATTTATTTATAAATTATTACATACATATGTATGTGTATGTATATATAAATAAAATTTTCAAATCCACATTTAATGCTGCATACAAGAATCTACATCAACAGGTTGCTCTAGGTAAAATGCGCACATGGATTTTTAAGGACATCATCCATGCAAACTCAAGTTCCTATCCGCCTCACCCTTTTACGAAAGCAGTAATGTACGTACCTACCTACCGACGAAACCCATCTCCCATCATCCCATCCTGAATAGTTTTTGATCTTATCTGCTTGCTCATGTTCACCAGAACAAGTCGTGCTTCGATCCGAGGAATAATGACGTGATCCTAATTTTGATGAGTTTGTATCGATATCGACACATCAACCTGCCCCTATGATCATTAGTCATCATCATTTCATAATATTCATTATTACCAAGATACACTGCTATAGAGACGGACTGTTTTTTACACAATTTCAAAACAACTCTTTGCCAATGTATATAAATGCAACACCTTTATTTTATCCCGAGGTGGTGCAGTCAGAGTCAGTCGCTTGTAGTCGTTGTCCATCCCCGTTTTTTCCCATGGACCGGAAACAACAAAGAAGCCATTTGTAAAAGCTTACACACAGCTTATAAGGTCGCTCCTCGCTGCTGGCTCGCTTGTTCTCCAATTCAGTTTTAATTTATTCGATGGAATGCTCTTCAGTTTCACTATTGAGATACATCAAGATCATCAACAACATGCTGTTCTGGGTGTAAAAGGATAAAATACACACGTACGTTTCTAATATGAATATATTACGATATCATTGAGTTGCATGGTTGCCATATAATAAGCCGTTCTGTCGTAGTAATAATAAACTCATCACCATCATCGTCGTCCAGCACATTATTCCCTGTAGAAAAACAATGGCAGTAAAACTATAATGGACACCGTTGAAAATTATGTCTGCTTTGATAATGTACCCCATAAAAACATTATCAAAGTACTATGCATAATATATATTACCCCATCCATCCCTATCATATCGTCATCTGAGTACGATATGATGTGATAGGGATGCGACAGCTATCCCGACAATTGACCTAGATGGTGTTTTCCTTATTACAGTATTATTTATGACCAATCTAGTATTTCAGAGAGTGGCAGTGTATATAGAGACTAGAGAAAGAGATTTTTTTTCACCACTACTCACTTTTCATTTTTTTAAAGTACATGCACAGAAATCTCATTTTTATATGGTGCTGGGTCTCCCTTGTTCCGTACTCGTTTCCTTCTCTCTCTCTCTCTGTTAAGTATGTAAGTGTGAGTAAAAACGAATGATTCTTTTGCATTTCAATACGAACGCGCATACTTTGCTGGACATTTGGAGCGTGGTGGTGGTGGTTCATGTTGATATGTTGAGTGAGCAAACCGTGAAAGGATTTAGGAGATGAGCAAAAAAATACGTAGTGACGAACTGAGACGTAGGCAGGCTGGCACACAGGACAGGACGGTGTTTAATAAATATACTATAAATATTCATGACGAAAAATGCTTAATTTTTTTGAAGTGTATATAGTATCATGCGCGTATAATATATAATGCCAAACAACGTATTTTATACAATGCCTACGTATACTACAAAGTGAAAATTAAATGAAAGTATTGAGATTTAAAGAATTTTTCAATTGGATTCAAATTTTAAAGCTCTGTAAAGAAGTATTGTATCAAAGAAATTTCTTTTTTGAAATAGTATGGTTATCTAATATTTTATGTTGTAACTAAAACTGCAAATAACTGTGAAATGAAATTTTTTAATTTATGTACACAACAGTAGGTAGTAACCAATCAGACGTAGACTTACCCTCACTTTCACTTCGCCTGAACAATATAATATTTTACGCGACTTATGTGCAAAGTCGTATTACAAAAATATAGTGCAAAGTTTCATTTGGTATAGAAAATGCTTAAATACATTTGCCTAGCTCTCGCAAAAGGTTTAATTGCAAGTAATTTATAATTTAATAAACTACATATTTGCCATTTATAATACACACTGTTTACATAATCATATAATTCGAGTGAAATACGTAATTCGTCACGTCAGTAGTAATTTCACTAACCATTTTACATATCCTTGATATTGACGCATTACCGACCGTCAACCTTCTTCACCTTGGGTAAATATCAAAGAAATAAAATGTAACGCAAATACAACTAGCTCCAGTAGCAGAAACACTATATATATAATGTTTGCCAAATTTGTTGACTTCCGTTTTCCCCAAGCCAATAATAATAGTATAATAATATATTGTTCTCTCTCATCTTTTGCCACTTATCGCCATATACAGTTTCATTGTCATTTTTATATATACCTACAAATAGAACATCCATGTGTAATAATAATGAAATACGACAGCTGGTGTTTGACAATTGTAATCTCACTTTTATCCTCGTGTTGTTTTGTCGGAAAAGGCTGTGTACACTATATAATAATATGTAGCGAGTATGTCACAGTAACGACAAGAGTATAATTCACCACCACCTGCCTAAACTTTTTTTGCGGATTGTCCAATAGATTAAGATAAGCTACAAGCGAATTTGCTTTGGATAGAGTGCAGATTTGTGGGATAAGAGGATATCGTTTTTTGTTTCCTCTTCATTCTTCCGCATCTTCCTTTCACAATTCAAGCATGTGTATTATTGTATGCATATATTATTAATAGCAATAGGTATGCATTCATGCAAGCAATTATCATTGAAAATGTAATACAACTGCACTACTGGTTCCAGTAGTTATCAATTACACAATATGTGTTTACCTTTTTGCTCGCAAGGGTGTAGTCAAGAGCAATTTGCCGTCATTCCGACATTTGTCATTGTGAACTGTTCAAAGGAAAAACTGGCGTTTCAGTGTAGTTCCTCAAACAGCATACTACTTACTCGTGCTAAAGATTTGAAAGATTGAAAAATGAATACCGACCAATTTCCTGAATTTGACTGGAATTTTGAAGACGACTCTTATGAGCGTAGCATGGAAAGCGCGCAATTTTTGGTAAGTTGCTATATGCTGAATTGCGATGATAAATCATATTTTTTAAAAATCTACTGACTTATATTACTTTAAATGCAATTTACAGCCGTGCCAAGCTAGCATGATTGTTCATGAGGAAGCTATAGTTACTCTTCCAAACTTTACTGAAGGTATTCTACTTGGTGGTCACATTCTCGTAATGATATTTTCCGGTTGTGGAAACATTGCTGCTTTAATTATTGTGGTAAAGTCAAAGGCTCCCAAACTCTCCACAAAATATTTTCTAATTATGTTGGCACTCAGTGATCTACTGATGACGTTAGTCGCCCCGCCAACAGAAATTGCCAAGATGTTGAGCGACTACAGCGAGTGGATATTTGGAGAGCTGCTATGTAAAGTGGTCCCTTTTCTTCAACTGGTTTCTGCCACGATGAGTGCCTTGTGTTTAGTGGCAATCGCGGCAGAACGAAACTTTCTTATTGTACGAGCAATGAGCTCCAGCGCATCACTGGTACATGTATGGCATAAATGGGTTCTGCCAGTAATAGCTGTGGTCATTATCATATTTCCCATTGGAAGTGCTCTTCCACAGCTTTGGTTTTACGGCCTCCGAGACTTTCTTGCAATTCCAGCAGAGCCGTCGTCGCCATCGTCGTCGTCACCGTCGTCATCATCAATTGTAACAAAAACGTCTGTTCGGACGTCCATCATTCAAGCTTCCACAACGACGACGACGACTGCCAGGACATCCTCTCCTTTATGCGATATACGACATTTTTGCTGGAGAAATGATTTCGACAGTCGCAATATTACATATTGGGGCGTAACAGGAGCAACATATTTTATTTTATTGCTTTGCTTTCTAGTTTCTTACATTTCCATTTACAATTTTGTTAAAAAGCATGGCCAAGTTAGAAAGCAGTTGGAGGAAGACTACTACGCCATTACTGTAACGACATCGTCCAGTGTACAAAATAGCAATGAAAGCAACGCTGGCAAATTACCACGCAATGGAAACAATCCAGTAGCAGGAGAGAGGCATCGTAAAACGCTAAAATTAATTCTCGGCCTAATATTACTTCACCTGTGTTGCCGTGCTCCAAATTGGGTCTATCTTGTGATTGTCAACGTGCGAACTGTTAGAACGACCAAAGTAACGAAAACGCTCTTGGAATGTTTCCATCTTCTCTCTACAATCAACTGTGCTTTGAATCCTTTTCTCTACGTTATTTGGAATCATTCTCTGAGAAAAAACAGGGAAGAACGCAGTGGCAAAAGTCGGTTCTCTCAACTCTGCAACAGAGCTGGAATTCTGTTTTACTCCGTGTTTTGCTGCTGCTGTAAACGCAAAAGGGGTGGTATGGACAGTCACGTCTCGGGAGATCCTGTGATGCAGCAACCAACTTCGTCAATGTGGCTATGGAAAACGCCAACTGTTTACCATGTATCCAGTAATAATGAAAATAAAAACACAACCACAGCTAATCAACGTACTTTATATTCAGAAAATAGGGCCATGTGAAGTTCAGCACACCAAACTCTTGATATTACCATACAGTATATATAAAGCTTCTGATTATTTCTAGTCATTTAATCGAATCACTTACTATCTATTATGTCCAAAAAAATAAACGTGTATCCACTTGATCTTATACTTGGCTTAATCTTGAAAAACAGTTTTCATGAGAACAAACTAGTCTATTTTACTTGCATACTGGTTTAAGATGATAGTAACAAGTTTTTTCAAACTTATCAGAGGGCAATCTCTCGTCAGTTGGTGTACTCTCTACGTAGAAAGTAAACACTGGAGCAAACAGTTCGTTTAAACTTGAAGAGATGGTGATTGTGAGGGAGAGACAAAATAGTAGCACCAAAACAGCAAAACCGATCGTTCTGTTAAATAACTTGTACCGTTACGTCTGCAAGATTTTATTTGGGATTTATACATTTATTTACATACTTGTCTCGTTTTTACCCTTTTTCTTTACGAACTGACTGTATTCAGTTAGACTTGTACAAACAAGCGTGCATGCATTTCACATAATCCGCTTATTTTGAGCTTTATCCAAAATCCATTTTCTTTCCGTTGAGTTGCTGCTCCAACGCAATGCTCACCACAGTCAACTTCTGCTAACACTTTTTTTCACATGTCATCTTCATATCTGTTACCTCCTCCACTGCACATTTTTATGCACAATACCGACCTAAGCTCTTTCATTCAGCTTATCTGATCTGATAATATGTAATGGCATTTGATGTTTTGTACCATTTTTTTGAATGAAAAGACCAAACAGTTTTATGTTTTATGTTATTACTTTCAGTCATCATTTTTCGCCGCAAGTGATAACCTAAATTTAAGCAAACTGCCTCCATAAAACTGCAATATACTTGCTTCATTATTTGGTAGTAAATTGTTTTTAAACTTACAGTTTTACTTAAACTTAAGTACATTTTAAAATTCTTTGTGGTTACATTTCTGGCTAAAGCAAGCTCTTATTTGTAAAAATGTAAACTTTACTGAAAATCACAAGACATCCATCCACACAAGACATTTTGAAGCTACCCCCACCAAAAAATCCTCTAACAAGAATGGAGTTAGCATGTCTCCTTCCAATTTTAATCTAAAGAACCGCCCCACCAATTTTCCTCGTTATAAATTGTCGCATATAATTTTCTAGTTGGAAAATTGAACATCCATCCCAACCAATTCAAACTGCTAAGCATGTGATGTTTGTAACTCTCTGGCTTCTAGCCTAAGTTCCATTCTGGTTCGTTGGAATCATTGAAACATTGGAGTAATCGGTGCAAAACCCTCAAAAAATCAGCATATTTCAACCTCAACTCTTCACTTTCTCATAATCAGTACGAAAAGGGAGTAGTTGTAGTTTTCTAGGCAAAAATTCACGACAAGCAGTAATTGGTAATGTGCTATGCGACACACCTATCGTACTATTATTAAAATTGCATATAAACTTTTACTATTATATGGCCATACAAGTACTATCATCAGCAGCAACAGCATCCTATCGTCTCCCCTATACGTGCCATTAACTGTAAAAAACATCATCCTTGTGTAACTAACAATATATAATTGAAACAGAAGTTTTTAGTAGCAAAATTGGAGTAGACTGGAAACTGTAAAAAAGAGACTTCATTCTACCCAAGTTTTTTTTACATTCTAACAATAATAGTATGTATTCAAGCTGCAATATAGCCAACTTTGTCGGTTGGGTTTTTTGAAACTGTTGGCACACACAAATCCAAACAGAAGTTAAGCAAACTAATTTTGAGTGAGAGGAAACGCAAACATTTACTACTGCTCTCCTGTTTTTTATTGTTTTCCATAAATATTATTATTATTATTGCAGATACATGCATACCTATACAAGTTCATATACTGCATGCATACTCTCAGTCTTATAACGGGTAGCAGTGACAAAGTTATTTTTTGTCGTGGAAAACTGCAGCATCTATAAATTTTCTCATTTTCACTGTGCATTACTGCTGCTACTGCTGCTATTACAATTGCCGGTTGCCCATTGCTTGTCGTTTTTGTGTCGACGTTGTGGACTTAAATCTGTCTAAACTTTTGCTTGCTTGCTTACTTCCTTTCACAACTTTCTGTTATTCTTTGGTAAACTCTCCTTCTTGCTGGGCTTGCTTGCTTGTTTGCCGAGTTGTGTGGGAGTATGACACTCGTAATAGAAGTGTTAACTACCTCTCCTACCTTCATTTAATTCATTGTAAATAAGTACATATCTACATGAATTGCAACGAGCACGCAGCAATGTGGAGCTAAGTGATACAATTATATATTGAGGGAGTAAGAAAATTGGGAGTTTCCATGCTTCCTTTCCTTCCTTCGCTTTTTCACTCATCCATGTCTACTGTTTCAAAGACTTTTATGAACGACAGACGTGCTAGAGTAGCAACAGCAGCTTAGCAGCCAGCGTTTTCCGTCCAATATAACGGTGGCTATATATTAACCAGATATTCTATTTCAAGTATACGTGCACAATGTGCCTCTTGGGGGAAGGAAAGTGACGACAAGGAAAATGCAATAAGTGCTTGTTGACTTTAAAAATCTCTTCCACTGATTATTATAATACCTGACGCATTACTCCTGCTAAAACTACTGTTACTAGGGTCGCTCACCAACACCATATCATGGAACAGTACGATACGTTTAATACGGTACAATAAGTTGATCATCATCATCACAGCGATGACTGCTAAAAGTTGTTTCTAACTTTTTTTCTCTTTTAGTGATTGTGATTATTACTACTATGCCGGGAGAGAAGTCTAAGACTTTCAGCAGCACCAAGTAAGCAGTTTATACATATACGTATAATCTAAAGTGGTGCTGCTGCTTTTTATGGTAAATGGTGCAGAGATATTTCATTTCCATGCTCATGCTGCTCCTTCTTTCTAATACCATTTTGGAGATCTTGTTGTTGATGATGATGGTCTCAATATGCCTCTCTTTCTCTCTCTCTCTCTCTGACTTTTTTAGACTTCTTTTTTTGGCTTCTCTTGACTTTGTTGCTCTTCTGTAGTTTTCCTACGAGTACTAGTACTACTACAACTACATATAATAAATAAAAATGAAAAAAGCAAACATTCCAAACTGTTGTACCAACTTTTTCTACTTCCACTACTGCCGGCAAAACTATTTTTTTATTTTCAGAGTTATGTGTGAATGCACATAAATATACTCAAAAAGAAATTATCGTCCATGACACCACCACAGAGACAGGCTAGTCAACCTACCGGTATAAACTTATATCTGCATTTTCACACAGAAATAGAGAATTTCAAATTACAAGTGCCATTTTGACTACTACCAGATACGCATGCAAACAAACGCTAGTAATAAGAAGAGGGACCGAAAGCACTTTTTTGACGCAGCAGATGTGCTTGTGTTGAATTGGCGTTCTCGAGTAAGAAAATCGTCCTAACAAAAACACGTTCCTTCAAGCTAAACCATACGACATATATTTTATCATCATCGTCATATATCCGAAAACTTATTTTTTTCTTTCTTGTCTACTACTAATACTACTACTATACACCAAAGACAAGGCGTATTACAATAGTCCATTGACTTGTTTTTTATATCCTACCAAAAAAGTTCAATCCTCCGTGGCATTGTATTTTTAAAAGACTGGGACTGTCTCTCTTTCTCTGCCTCTCCTTCTTACTGCTTGCTTGCCTACTGGAGGAACTCACTTTTTCCTTGCATGCAACTCAACAATTGCTTCAGTTCACTTCTAGCAAGAATCCTTGTCGTCTTGTCAAAAAAAGAACTTTGTAGCTAAAATAAAAGTAAGAGTGAGCTAGGTACATATAAAAAGTGAGCTGACAGGTTTATAAAAAAGTATTTTTTTGCATTTGACTTAAGTGTAAGTTCATGTATCAAGCAAGATTTCCCCTTTTCCTCTCTTATTACTTTACGGTGCTGCGGTGGCAATAATATTGGTACGGTGCGGTGTTAACAGCAACAGACCAGCAGCGGCAGCAGCAGCGCTACATTGCACTGCAATAACATCCAAAAAATTCCCGTGTCTCATCATCGTACAGAAAGAAGAGAAAAAAACATTGCTATTACCATTACCGTATCCTACAAGTAAACACCTACCTACAAACATTTTCCCACATCTTCTTTCATACAAGACATGTTCACATATATGTATAGAGGTATTCTTATTATTATATAATATAATTTCTACAATTTTATTTTCTTATAGATATACCCGAATTCATGAAACAACAGCAGAAGCAGCAACAGCAGCAGCATGGAGGCAAGATGGCATGTCATATTCCATAAACATTGATAACAACAGTAGTACTAGTATTATGTATACGGGTTTTTGGTGTGCGATGATGATTATTTGGTGATGTTGCCTGTTGTGGTCGTCGTCGTGGTTGAAGTATAATAATAATATAGTAGTTTAGTGTGGTAGATTTTTTGTGCCTCTCCTTTCTCCTTAATAAACATTATTCGACATTGTCGTCGTAATAGAAAAAAATATATACATATATATTTGAATAAATAAATACACAAAACGCGTCTTCTACTCTTGTTTACACACTAGTTAAATTCATTAAGACGCAAAGAGAGAAAAGATAAAAATAAATAAATATATAAATAAAATGTGCTCTCCAACTCCAGCAAGCGAGTATACTCGAGTACCGCAACCATCATCGTCGTCGTCCCTGTCATCAACATAAAGGAGAATTGTACTAGTTGCTGCTGCTATTAGTAAACTAATAAGTAGAGAAGTAAGTTTTTGTGGATTTAGCTTTTCATTCTGTTTAACTTTTTTTATGACTGCTGGTGAACGCGGTCATTATAACTGGACTATCAAATGTTTTTGTGCAAGTGTGAGAGAGAGATTAAGAAAGAGCCTAATGAACAGTAAGGAGCAAAGAGAGAGAGAAAAAGAAAAATTGTCTCTGAGTCATTTTATTCTTCTTGTCAGCATTTTTTCCAAAGCGTCATCATCATCATAATCATTTTTATTATTACTATTATCGTTGTTACAGCATTCAACATTTCTCAGCAGCAGTGTTTATGGTAGCAGCATGACAACGGTGGTTATATTATTATTCGTGACACCATACCATTCTGACCATCGTCCCCATCAGCATGATTATTATCAACAAGTTAGAAACTAAACTTACTTAGACTTTGAGCGCAATAAGAAAAATAAAGAAAAAAGAAACTACTTTACATACGACAAGATTACAACAATATTTTTTTTTTCATTTGAAGTCATCAGCATCTTCAGATTTCATCAAAGGAAAATCATTTCAAGATACTACTTACTTAATAGTTTCATAGAAAAAAAGAGGAACCAGTAACAACTCACAAAAAACTATATATACATACAAATATCTTGTGGAATGTTGGCAAGTTAAGCAAAAAGGTTAAATACTGCAGTTGTACTTTAATGTTTAAGAGTTGAAATTATAATTGCCACATTAAAGAAATAATGCCTGGCTCCTGACTTTTTTGTTTATGTCTGTCTCCTGGATTATGGTTACTTTCTGTTAATATTTTTTGTAGTCTACTCTACTGGTGAAAATGTTGGAGTTGCTAATGCTGTAAAGTTTTATTAAATTATTAGGTATATGTAGTAGGGATATAGTTATATATATAATGAACTTGGGTGGATAGATTAAAATTTACCGGGTATAGAGATTATATACGAAATAATGCAGAGCGCCTTAACAATATTTTTTATTACTGGTAGTGGTGTTTTGAATGTGAAACTGTAACAAAGAATCCGTCATTTTGTAATCATATAATACATTTTAATATTATCATTATAATTCATTATTTCGATTGAATTGTTGTCAAATTACTTTGTTTGTTGATGCTATTTATGTTGATAAGCGAATGAGCGACTACACTAGTATTGTAACTGTAATTAATCATAGACCCACTTGTAAAATTTAATGAAAGGAGGAGGAGCAAAAACACATGGCAAAAAAGGTCACCACTATTTACCAGAGAAGTTGGTCTGATTTTTTATAAAGTTGCTCATGAAAGCTTATAATTGGTAGTAGTTGTCCTGCTTACTTGAAAATCAATCAATTGTATCAACTTTGTGCTAGTAATGAATAGTCCATACTGCTCCTTCTGTATGATTGAGTCGATCATTAATTTTTATTATCTTGTCACATGTTCGATGCTATCAGTGTCACCTGAATCAGTCTGCGAATTTGAGTAAAGGTTGCAAACAAGTATTATCGTACAACATATGTCAGTACATAATATAAATTAAATTATATACATTTAACGATTTCCCTGTCTGTAATACTATATACATATTTATTTAAAATATTATTAATCAACACGAACTATTTTTTACTTAAAGTTGTAACAGCAAAGCTCAGTTTTAAAAAAGCGTACGAGTTGGGCATTTGACATTAAAAAATGAAATATTTATAGTATTTACATTTTAAGAAAAGAGAGACGAACCATGAAAAGTGTGTACACTAATTTTTAAAAAGATATTAAATTGTGACCACAAGGACATATACTAAGTATGCAAGGTAGCTAAATAGTAAACTATTTTTAACAAATTTTTTAAGCAATCAAAAGACAGTTCAAAATTATAAACCGCTTCCATGTTGATGAAGACATAATACATACAACAAACATATTATAGAGAATTTGATTGTATTCAAAAAATTATATGAATGCTTAATTATTCGTATTTTTATCAGAGCAAAGGATATTTTATATTTCAGAACATACATAGGTTGCAGACTAAAACTATTATTACTCGTTAATGAGAACACAGGCATCTGTTGATTATATTCAGGGTGTTGTACAATAATGACAAATTGATTTCTCTGAAAGTTAATAATTTGACTGGCGTTAGAACATATTGTTCCTACATTAACTTAATTGAGCAACGAATATATTTATTTCGAGTATTTAGACATTATTAACTCTCATATTTGCACTGTAAAATTTGCAAAATCATAAAGCTAAATATATATAATATATATATTTAAAAAATATATAGCCTTAACACAATATATATAATGACAATAAATAACAATATTAATAAAAATATTGCCTACCAATATTTATACGTCTGATTTTAACTGGCAGTAACAAAGTTTTTATAAACATTCGGTTAAAATATTCAGTCTTCCAATACAAAAAATATAGTTAATAATAATAGTATTCATTTAAAAAGTCAAACCAGGTCGTTATTTATCTCTAATGATTATATTTAGAATATAAATTTGTCTTTTAAAATATGTCTGTAATTTAAAGTTAAGCAGTTAGTATAAAACCGGTGTTCATTCATATCATCTAATCAAACTTAGCATCGAAGTACTTGTCGTCTGTGCCCTTTTCTGACAAATTTTAGTATTAAATTATATGTGTAAGTCTAACATCTAACGTATACACGGTTACTATATATTATTTCAACGTTTTTGGAAGCAAGAACAAAGATGATACAGTAAGCAGGATGGTGGCAAAGAGCTACTAAATTTGGAATCCTTATATTATCTTCAAGTCATTATTCTATTCCTGGCCTCCACATCACATTTTGCAGCCGTCTCTGCTTCGAGATTTGACAATATCAAAAAAAGACATAACAGTAAGATACTTAATTATCAACAAAACCAAATACCAACATCACAACCAGCAGCATTATTATAGCAGTAATAATACAAAGAAACAACCAAAGTTTTTTAAGGAACTATATATCAGCTTGTAGCAGCGCTGTAAGTTAATCATCATATAAGTTATTTTTACGATCTGAAAAGTTTTAAAAAGTGACGAGCAGTTAAACAAGGGAAACTTTTGTTCAGGAAAGTTTTTTTTTCGCAGAAGTGCTGTTTCTAGTATAAACTTATCTTATATAGATAGTATTTATTAGTTTTTGAGAAAAAAAGGTAAAGCGTCCTTATCACACATACACAAGGAAAAATGGAATCGTCATCGTCTTGGAGTAAGTTTTTTGTTTCCATATCAAATCTTTGCCTTTTTCAATATAGTGTATGTAAATGTATTTACATATATGCATATAAAACATGTAAGCTATAAAGAAGGATTGCAGAAAAATTTATTTTTCTGACATCCTGATGAATATGTTGCCGCTTGTACGCTTGCTTTCGTTGGTAACGTTCTATCAAACAATTCCTAATCGAATATATAAAAAGGTGCGAACCTTAGCAGCAACGTTTAATGTACGGAGATGTTCTTAATGTTCTTAAAATATTCTTTAAACCGTAAGTTATTTAAAGATTTTAAAAATCGTTCGATTATATATCACATGAGTTTTACAATTAGTTTGAAATTTTGAAATCTGTATGCCGTTAAAACGATTAAGTACTGTTTTAAAATACCATAACAATTGGTGGTAAAAGTTTTTTACTTAATATATCACAGACAAGGGCTACCATCTAAAGAATTGTGAGAAGTAACGGATTTTCACTGTAAACGTTACCTATTTGAACGAATCAATGATGGATTTTCAAAAGCAGAATTTGAAACTATTCTCAAGTTATTATCACATATACGGACGGTGGGGCAGATTTAAAGAGTAAAGCCATAAAGAACTTGTTCTGCAATCCTTAATAATGTCACATGTAAAAACATAAAAATTAAAATATGATACCTATATGTTGTTGCTTTTTGGTGGGATTTTGTTTAAGACAGTATATTATTTTCCTTATATTTCTTTTTGGCTTCGTCTTTGTTTGCACATCTGTCCCTCTCTTTCTCTCGCTCTCTATCTTTTGGTTCCAATTTCCAACCCATTGCTTTGTACTCAACCATCACCTAACTTGTAGAGTTTTTCCCTTATTTACGATAATGCAAACTTTTAGGCTTGTCCAAAAGTACACTCCGCATGTACTTTTCTAATCCGTCATTAACCTACATGCTCATAGACATCATCATAAATTCAGGATGCTACTTATTTTTGCACTAAAAGTTATCTTTTAGTAGTACATATATCGACGTAGATTATAACACAAAGTAATATAAAAATCTACCAAAAAATGCGTGTTTAATAGAATACTTAGAACATAACATTCATCGTTACTTACCAGTAGTAGCAAGTTATTACTAAAGCCAAGCCACGCACTTTCATACACAGCTTTACTATAGCTTCCCCAAATCATGACACATACTGCAAACCGCAACAAAAAACCTTTTTTTCCTTTGTCTGTCGTCACCTTGGTTGTCATAAGAGAGGAAGAGAGGGTGACAAATATATAGATAGATACGCGACAAAAGTAAAGTAGTAGTACGAATTATATAAGCTTTTGTGACATGGCATCAATCAGAGAAAAAGTAATAAATAAGAAGAGAAAAGAATTTAGAGCAGAGAGAAGAAATACGACCAAGAGAAACAAGAACTTTTCACTTTTTTTTTACCGTTGTTTGTGTTTTGTGAGTTTGTGAGAGACGGATTACTACAAGTTTTTTTTGCATACCCATTTGGCTCACAATTTCAACAAACTGTGCAAAGTTATTTTTTGGTGGCAATGATAATTATACGAGTTTGCTTTTTGTTGCTTGCTACTGTAAGATGCTAACTGTTTTATGTTTATGTCTCTGTGTTGCTACTGCAAAGAATAATATGGAGATTGGAGATGTGAAGTTTTTATAAAAAAATTTTGCGAAAAAGTAGAAAAGGATGCCTTCGCAGTGCTTTTACTTATCTGAAATTTTAGAGAGGAAGTTGTAACGTGATGCTTATTGTTTCCAAATTTTATTCTGAAAATTCGTTTCTACTCACTGAGTCACATGAGAACAGGATTGACCAGAAAGCTTACCTTCATAAAAAAAATTGTTTGCATAATGGTATTAATTTCATGGAGAGATTTTTTTATTTGAGAACTGACTTGTATCTTGTTTATCTTTACGAAAGAAACGATTGAGTAAGATAAAAATTACACAACGAACGTATTATTCGTGTGACATTCAAAAGAAAAAAGTCATAAACATGTGGCTTGTAGATAAAAAAAATGAGAGTAGAAAAATATCAACTCTACTGTAAAAGAATACGACAAGCGAAAATCAAAAATTGATATGTGTACTCAAACCATGAAGGAACAATTTGAGAGAACGATAAGAGCAAAGAATGAATAAATACATAAATGCAGGCGTGGGCAGAAAGAGAGTTGACAGTGGCACATGATAATCATAAGAAATGTTAATTATTGTAATATACACAATTTATAAATATTATTTTTAGCATTATACCGAACACACACATATATTGATCCATTTGTTTTTTGTTGCTGTTTGCTTGCCCCTCTCCTCTTCACACAGATATAAAATACTTGATGCTGCACTAAATTATACGACCATAATTTTTACTAATAATCATAATTTGCTACTGTTCAATCAGTTTGTAAATTCCTATTTGCACGGTACCACATTTGCACACATCCATGCTTGTGAAGTCCATAGTCCACATCAATTTTGTAGCATTAGTGCCATTCATCATTTTCCTCCATTATTATCTACTTAACCTTCTTAAATACGTAATTCCTTGTAATGATGATTTTTAAGCACTTTAAAAAACCATCTACCATATTATGCATGAATGTGCTAAGCCAATTTTGCAAGCTGAAGGACAATCTATATGCCATGGAAAATTCTTGTGAATTATTACTTTCACAGTATTACTTAAACTGCTCTCGCTTTTCTTTCCCACAAATCAGCCTCAATTAATTGCATATTTAAAAAAATATTCCAGCTACTTACCAAGTTGGCAGATTCTCTGATGAATTTTATCATTACTATCAACTATGTAGTAAAAAAGCCCACTAGAGAAAATACTTTGAATTATTGCAAGATACATACATTGTTTAGTAGCCTATTTGATATTCATTTTATGCAGAGAAGGCGTCAAGCTTGGTGTTTTATAACTTGGTATCAAGGCATTATTCACGCCTTGTCGTCCTCGCTTCCAACGTTTCATGCTGATATGTCACTTGTTATAATAAATACAAGTTTTCATCTTGGGAAAGAGGTTTGTCGTGTCATTGTCAGTCTCCTCAAAAAAAATTATCATCGTCTTCATCGTCGTCTTATATTTATATACCTATATGTAACCATTGATTGTACACACGGAAGACGCTAAAGGCATATAGCGTGACTACTGGCGAGAAATTCGTATAAATCCGTGACGACGATAACACTCTGTTTTTTCCCTTGGAAATGCACAAACACGATTGACATGAGAAAATAACTCTTATACTCGTGTATACAGCAGACCACCACTACTACTGGATATTTATATTTATTTATGTAATAGCAATTTGTTCTGCGATAAGCATTTCTGCATGAAAGACGTCCTCACAGAGTCGTCAATCTTCACACTATGTTATCTGAGTAGTATTTTTTTTTAAAACGTATTGTCCCATTCATAAAACATGTTCCAGTTCTATATAACACATTCCTAATCTAATTAAATATACGAAATATAGTCGAGTGCACAAGAGAAAGAATATTTTATGTCTTTACATAATAAATTTTAAGTCAACATCAAATAAGAAATTTCAACCAGCAAAAGGTGGTTTGCTCTTATGGAATTTTGTGAAAGAGCGACAGAAATGAATGCATCTCATTTCATCTAACAAACTAGGTATTTTGTCATTCTCTCGTAGTAATAATCTTCATCGTTTTCTCATTTATTCACTTCTTCAATCTTCAGACACTCATCTCATCATCATAATAAGACTCAAACAAGCATATCCATACAACCGAGTCAATCCTTTCATTTCATTCACCCATCATATAGTTTAAAAAACCCAGCTATAATGGTGTTCTGAACAAAGTCATCATCATAAATGCAAAGTCGGTATAAAAAGAATCCCTCTCTCTCTCTCCTCGTTTCCCAACGACAGTGTAAAGTGAAGAAAAGGAGAAAGAAATCAGAGCATCGCAGTATATTGGAGCATACCGTCTGCTTCTTCTTCTTCTTCTAGGTAGACAGTTTACAGCAAAGCTATAAAGCAAAAGGATAGTGGCGATAATAAAAGTGCAAAAAGCCAAAAAAAACTACATGTCTTGCTGCTTCCCTCCACATTAAAAAGTGTACACTCGCGTCTTTTCTTTCGTATCGTTATTTTTTTCTTCTTCACTCGTCGTCCTATCACATAATAATAAGCTACTTTACAAATAATAAGAAGACAGACGCATGCTGTAAGCAAAACAACAAGTGACTGCCATGCCGTATAGTATGTCTGCCTGACTACTCCACCACGCTGCTGTTGATAATAATTATGTTAGACATTAGCAGATGATGATGATGGGTAAAAAGTGTATATGATATGATGATGCTCTGGCGTGGTGTCTTTTGGTAGTAAAAGGAGCGTAAAGCTGAGTCGCGTCTCGAGAAGAAAAATCATTGCCACAATCATGATCAACCTCACCACCGGAGAAGAAGCATGCAATATTGGCGCAGCGTGAGCTTGTGTTCCAACTTGCTTGACATTTTGCAAACAAAAAAACATAAGTTACAAAAAAGTCCCCAGTTTTGGATATACCTTCCCTAGTTTTATTTTGCTGGGAAGAAAAACATTACATCTAATTAGCATCATAATTACATATTTTTTTCTCTTTTCTCTTTGTTAACTTTCTTTGGAACGTAGTGTGTAGTGTATTGTATTATTGTTGGTTTGTAAAGACAATAATAATAATAATAACAATAATAACAGGGAATAGGGAATCTGAAAGATAATTAGTTCAAAACTTTTTTTTTGTATTTTTCCTTTGTCTCTTCGGTGTGTTAGGTGGGAGCAAAAGGAAGGAAGCCAAGTGATCAAAGAAAATCAAAAGAAAAAAGTTTTTCTTGAATAATGAATGCTTATTGTCTACCGATAAACTGTTGTGACAAATACCTAATAAGAAATTCCATATCAGCGATACTACTTACTGGTTTTGTGATTATCAAAACTGAAAGTTAAAGGACAACTGCTATTCTTCTTCTTCTTCATTTCGCTGTGTGTATGTGTGTTTGTATGTGTGCATTCGTATAGTGCTGATGATAAATTATCGTTTTCACATTTATCTACCACATTCGTTCACATTCCGCTGGGAAATTTGAAAAGACTAGATGTGCAGATGGTGCTTCTGAGAAGACACGGAGAGACTTTCCGAGTGTATTTTTTTATCATAAACAAAGGCAATCATTTCTCTCTGTTTTTGAAACTGCACGAAAGCAAGAAAAGTTTCTCTTCGGAGTTAAAAGACATCAGCAAGATTTTCTCGGTATAATTATTACTTTCCAAGTTGACTTTTGATAAGGTATCGATTTCTCAACATACATTCATCTGCTCTTTCACCTTCCAGTAACGCTTTCTGTCACATACAGTAGAGAACCTACGCATATTATCAATTTCATACGTTATTTTCATGTTTCCCCTGCTATTATCTTTTACTTGATTTTCGTGTGTGGTGTGCTCCGCACTGCGTGGGAGATATCATATAAAATATGCCAAGTAGTGGAGGCAAAGATAACCAGGCAAGATAAACTTGAAAAGCAATGTGGTAGTTGTGTGTGGTACTTTATGTATTGCAGTGTGATAGTGATTTAATCATTTTCTGCCTCATTGGTGAATTATTTTTAATTACAAACTGGTTTTGACACATTTGCAAATTGACTCGTAATTTTGGTGTAGTGCTCTGTGTACGTGTGGAGAAAAAACATTTATCATCAAGTGATCATATCATCTTTAAGTCTGATCCATCATGAGTGTTCAAAATAATGTGGAGCTGTCTGTCATCAGTTAGTGACGAATAAGAGAAAAAAAAAAATGATTTTTTTAAAATGCGGTTTTCTCTTTCTTGAAACATGTTTAACTCTTAATAATTCCTTTCAGAAGAGACACGTCTGTCTTCGTCTTATTATCATCACCATTTCCTTCTCTGTAAATTTTTGGTTGCAGGCAGTTTCTACAAAGTCAACCTTTTCATACCTATTGCCATTATATATGCTGCTCTCTGCTCTTTGGTTTTTTATAGCTTTATCGTCAACCAACGCTTTTTTTTTACTTCCGTTTTTCCTCCGCATTTTTCACTGATTAGCTTCAAATTACTTGTCGAATGAACGACAAAAAAATCCCATTCCATTCCTCGTCATATTCTGTTTTCCTTTGGTTTAAGCTGCTTTACAAGTAAGAAAGTAAACGGGCAATATGGAAGGAAAACTTAATAACGCAGCATCCGACTAATAAGTGAAACGAAACAAAATTACAATCATTTCCTCTACATTCCTTTTCAAATTTGGCTAAAAAGATATATCTATATTAAGTACAGATATAGGAAGCTTACGAATAACTACATTAACAATTTACTTGTTATTTCGCAAGTCTAATTGAATTAATTTTTTTATTGAGTCCAATTATCGCATACTTTCTCTGTTCTTTCCAGGCAAACCCGGCAGAGATGAGGAGGCGGAAGGAGAACGGCAGCCATTTTTGGCTGGCAGTGCAAGTCCAACAGCAACGGTTGTCGCCGCTGGTGGGTCTTCACATAACAGTAATGCAGCCTCCGGACCCGTAAGACTGACTCCAGGATATGAAGACACTATGACTGGAGATGGAGACTTACACATTCGAAGTAGCCTCGGGAATCTATCCCAACCTCCGAACGACAGGTAAATTTAACTTTCTTGAATTATGCGTACACACTATCTATACTATATAGTACTTTTTGGGATTCAACACTCCTCACATTAAGAAATCATTTGTAGCAAACGCGAAGGCAAAAGTTGTTAACCTTTACGATTTAAGTTTGTTGTAGCACAGGGTTTCTTTCTGAAAAGTCTGTCTCCACTCTCACTACTCTTACTTTTCTACTCTCTGGTTACACATGTCATATAAAAATGATAGATATATTATGTCATAAAAATTATATGGATACTCTGAACATCTTATCTGTCACTGTCATTTCACCATGACGTGCACCTTACCTGGGATTCTGTTTCATGTTAACTTCTGCAGTACTGTAGTAACGCAACCGTAGTCAACAAAGATAGTCTAGAATCAAGCGTATGGCGTTTTCTCGAGCTAACAAAGTAATAAAAAAATCAGAGCAGCAGACCAACCTATGTACCTACAGATTGCAGTCATATACTTAACGTCAAGCATGTAATATCGAAAGTAGACCATCCCTCCATTTTTATGTTTGTGCAAGATGGTTTGTATAAGTATACGTTCTAATGTAAAACTTGCTTCACTATTGAGAGTGCCAATGCGGATTTCAGAACTTTTCAATATGTTGTATTGGCAACACTTGGTGGGATGAATGTTTATTGTTGAAAATTTCGCTTCAACTATATTCACCACTAAAATGTTTTCAATATTTCTCAAAAAAAACCACTTGGTGCTTTTTTTCTTCTTCCATTTACCTGCCAACAATCTCCAAGTCTTGAGCTTTTCATATAAATACATCTGCCTGTCAGATTGTTAGGGATATCCTGTCGGATTTATATTTCCTCTTGAGATGAAAAAAGCATGGATATGAATACATCAGGGATTACATTACACAATAAACAAATCTCAACTTGATTTCAGATACATAACGGATCCGAATCTCATTTTTTCCACGTTATGCATTGTTCCTTTGATCGTCATCATCATCATCATGAGCTTACTTATACTGAAAGAAGAAATACACGTATATTTACTTTGCGTGTAACATGCCCCGAAAATTTCTCTTCGCGAGTTTACCGAATGAGGGTGACTTTCCTTCCTTCTCTTCTTACATTCCATTCTCGTACATATT
Organism: Sinhomidia bicolor; assembly: GCA_027743785.1. Taxonomy (NCBI): domain Eukaryota; kingdom Metazoa; phylum Arthropoda; class Collembola; order Entomobryomorpha; family Entomobryidae; genus Sinhomidia; species Sinhomidia bicolor. The sequence goes on from JAHZMT010001059.1 coordinate 57,524, forward strand.
CTAAATAATGTAGTAGTAATAATATTCCCTACCTATATTAATATTTACATTGTCTATTATGCAGAGTGGCAAAGAGTTTCTCTCTTCTACCAGAGCGACCCTCCTTTTTTGCTCTCTTTCTGTTTATTCTTTTTTTTCTGCATTCTGTACAAGTGAACTTCTCGTGTTTGTTTCATTATGTTGATGATATAGCAAACTTTTTTTATGTGTATCCACTCATTTTTTTTCAAAAGAATTTGTGTTTACCGACTAGACTTGTTCTCTCATCTTTTATATATTTCGTTTGATTTTTTTTCACTTCACCCACGACCTACTGCTTCATGTAGTAAAAGCATGAATGAGTGGAGCAAAAATAGCATGAGCAAAAGAAACCGGTGAAAAAAAGCAAATCAGATTATTACCGACCTACCCATACATCTTTAGCTTTTTTGTATACAATATCACTATACACCCACACAACCGTTTCTGCTTTTGTGATATTTTTAAGAGATTGTCTAGGTACTTACTAGAAAACAATTGACGGGGCCGAATTCCTTTTCCTTTCAAATTGCTGTAGATGTTAATAATAGTAGATGGAAACATGCATGAACAATGAAGGGAGTAACAAAAGTGACAGAGAGAGAGAGAGAAAGAGCAGAGGATGAGCGGAAGCATTCACTAGAGACACATACATACGTAGAGATAGATTTTTATTGCTTCTGCTACTTTACCGGGTTCCCATTTTATTTCATAAAAGTAAGTAAAAAGTACATAATGCGTAGTTGCACAGCCAGCACACACACGTATACACGCACACAGACGAGACGGAGACGTTGAAAATTTATATCGTTTTTTTTATTTAAAAGATTAGATTAGGTATATTGCCAGAAGAAAAAAACAGAAGTAGCGTGTTGACTGTGCTATGTTGTTTGTACGTATGTATATTTTAAACAAAAAAAATATGCCCTTGTATACCTACGACCCGCTGTTCAGTTTTTTTTATCCATGGCTTTATATTTTCATTCATTCATTCCTTGTATATCTCTGCTGTTGCAGCGCTACTATACATCGCCATACCACGAGCACGGAGCAAAAACCATCCCTCCACCCTATCTATTTCATTTCACTCGTTTCTACATGATTATTGTAAATGTACACGCACTTATTTCATACATAAAAATGCGTTTATTTTTATGTGCTCTTGGAAAGAGAGAGAGAGAGAGAGTACGCAGCAGAGAATGTGTTTGTGTGGACCCCGTAGTTTTTAAATCCGTCGTGAATAATAAATGTCAGCATGAATAATAATAACAGTAAATGTTTCCAGACGCCGACCAAACAGTACAGTAGTGGTAGTAGTAGTAGGAACAAGTAATGTTACCACCACTTTTATTTTATTGTATTGTATATATACATAAGGGTTCAAAAATGGAAGATTGAATCCTGAAAACCATTTTCTCTCTCTCTTTCTGGTCCTTCTCTATAAGTTTCTTGCTTGCCACTTCCTTTTTTACGTACTTTTTACATTTTCCATTTTTGGCATTTCCTTTTTTCGATTTCTATCTATTCCGTAAATGTTGTTTATTTTGGTGGACGAGGATGCAAACTAACAAGGAGGGTCTCCCAAGTGTCCGATTGATATGGTCAATTGAAAAGAGGCATCCAATCAAATGTAGTCTGTACTTGTCTACAGCTAGAAACAAAAATTTAAGTACCTATTTGCTATTTATAAACAGAAAATATGTTTGATAAACGGTAAATGAGAAAATGATTAATAGTTGAAGTTTTTCATTCAAGTTAGCTCTATGGCAAATTTTCAGTAATTCTTTAAATCATGTTAATAGCATGAAATACTGATAACTGATTAAAATGACTGTCAAAAGTGGTAAAAACATTATTTAGAACAAAAACGATGCCAAATAAAGAAAACTAAAGAGCACTCAAGAGCACAGCTCTATTTGTAGCGTAAATGTTCACACTCGGAAAAATGGCTATATGCACATCTTATTCAAAATAAAAAACTGTATTAGATGTTGTTTATACCAATTGACCATATCCATCTGACACTTGTATGACCCACCTTGTAAGTGGTAAACTAAGTGCATTTAGTTAGCCGTATTTTTCTACTTGTTTCATTCATCCGTCAACCCAACTTAAAGGCACAAAGAATGACTTAAAACAAGCTAGAATTGAGAGAGAAACCCCAGTAACCATTCATTTCCAGTTCAGTATTCGGTGTGTTCCCTTCCTGCCTGGTGCATGTTTGCTGCTGCTGGAGCGAACGGAGAGAGAACGGAGAGACAAGTCAAAAAGAGTGCATGCCTACCTACTCCTAGACTCCTAACAACTGACATGAGAGAGAAAGAAGAGCATAGCATTTTCCCGTGTATTTTGGTAGCAGCAGTGATGATGGTGATCATGATCATCATTCTCTTTTCACCGGTTTATCGATTGATTCCCTCTGTCTGTCTGTCCGTTTTCCAGAACGGAGTTGTACTCTCCATAAACCAGTAGTGGTGTCGGTGTTGGTGAAGCAGCAGTCAGTGCAACTTTACTACTGTTGTTGCAGGTTATCCTATCTCTCCTCGTTTTTTCTCTCCACTCTCTCTCTCTCTCTCTCTCTCTCCTACCTTTTAGTAAGGCACACAAAAAAATTCAGAATACTACAAGCATTTTTTTGTGCCAAACAAAAACAATAATAAAGATAAAAACAACAACTGGAGCTCTCCTCTCCTCTTTACGTCTTTATTCATCCTTTCCATACAAAAAAACAGTAATAATAATAATATTCCACCGTCATCCTCATTTTTCTCCATCTACTTCACGGATTCCATCCAGTTTGTGCAGAGAGAAAAAGAACAGTGGTTGGTATATCAGTGCAGAGCAGAAGCAGAATAAGAACCAGCAGTCTGCCTTAAAAACCGTATCATTATTTCCTCGTTATTTTGCATAAAGCGTTAACATCATCATCACCGTCTCTTGTCACAGAACTTACTTGGTCGTTGACGTCTTCCCTTTGGATTGTTGTTGTGTTTAACTTTGCGTCATGATGATGATGACGACGATGATAAACACCCTATATATATCTTGTTGGCGGTAGCAAAGTGAAAGAGCTTTCTTCTTGATAGAAAAAAGCATGTTTTCTCCTGTTTTGTTAGTATATCCATCTACAATATGCTGTTGTTGTGAGTAGTGAAGTGAGCATTGCTAAACGACTCGGATCTAATGTCATGTTGATGGAAACGGGCTAAAATAGGAAGGAAAGAGAAAGATGAGAAGAATCATTGAGAGACCCTGTATACCTACCTATTGTTTAGATACACGAGATTGTTTGCTCACCGAAATGTCAGACAAGTCGTTAGACCATTACTGCTGCTGTTGCAACGATGATGTACTATTGAAAGTTGGCAATGCTGCTGCTTCTAGCTAGAGCTAGCTGGCTGGCATTGCGAAATGACAAATATTTGTATTATTCTAATAGAGAAGCGTGCCAGTGTTAACTGCGTTGGTGGCAGTGGTTTGTCGTGTTATTTGATATTGCTCGTAAAATATATTAATACAGATAGTAATTCGCATGATAATTTAATTAAGGGATATAAAAAAGGTAGCTTGCTGTATTCGGGTTTTGTTGACATAAATCTATAATTTGGTTATTTGATATTATTAAGAGACCCAAAGAGTATATTGTTGATTGATTGGAAATGCTTGGTATGGTGACAAGCACATAATAAGGTTGTTATTTTGTGTTGGCTCTTGAAAATCTAACGTTTGTAAAAATGGAAGAAAATGATTTTGGCTAAAGGTGGTCGACGACTGGTTCGAAAGACTTGGAAGGGTGAAATGAGGAAGTAGTAAAGTTTAATTTGGTGTTATTGTTGTTGAGTGAAAGAGGAAAGTGTTACGGGGAGAATGGCTGATAAAAGGGAAAGGAGAGCGCCGTTGGCGTCAATCGATGACTTTTCATCGATTTGCTATTACTCTCCGAGTCGAAATAAAAAGTTGCCTGATTTTTCCATGCCACTTTTGCGAGCAGCAAAAGGGGAAAGTAATGGAGGGGCAATGATGGTTGATGGAGGCATTGAAATGGTGGAAAACACTGAAAATGTTGAGAATATTGCAAAGTACAATGTGAACAAGAAATTGCGGCCTTTGGTGAAAGTGCCTCGTGATAGGTAAACATTACAACTTATTGTATATTGTGAATAGTGTAAATACGTGCATTTAACAATGCTAGTGTTTAGTTTTGAGTATTTAGTGCGACAAATGATTTCTGCTCGATTTGAGTGTGTTGAAAATGGATGGTAACATATTGAATTTTTAATTATTTTAATTGTTTTTTTTGCGGTTTCAGGTTTAATTTAGTGTATCTCATCTTAATTATCCATGGAGTTGGTACACTAACGCCGTGGAACATGTTCATTACAGCCAAAGATGTAAGTTGTTTGCAATTAAGAAAAGAGAAAATGCAAAATTACGTTTGCGTTTAAGCAACCCTACTAACTGACTTTGTATTGTTTATCAGTATTTTGTAAACTACAAATTGAGTCCGGAGTATACGGGACAACAGTCTGAATATGCTACCAACTTTCTGGCATATATTGGATTTGCCGGCCAAATTCCGAATGTTTTCTTCAGCTGGCTAAATATTTTTATTCAGATTGGGTACATGTGAAAAACTTTTATTCAAATTCAAGTGTCCAAGTAAAATTGTGTATATGAAATGGATATTAAAACAATTTATTGTGGGATTTATAGGGGAAACTTGAAGACCAGAATTGTGTGGTCTATTGTTATCGAAGTGATTATATTTATTTGCACCGTGATACTGGCGATGCTTGACACGTCTGGCTATCCTGGAGTGTTCTTTTGGCTGACGATAGCCTCTGTCGTTGTTATTAACAGTGAGTAAAATCGGTCGCAAATACTACTGATTCACCATGACTTTTTTGAAAAGTTGACAGTAAAAACGTGTAATTTACTTTTTACTCAGTGGCTGGAGGGATCTATCAAAATTCGGTGTACGGAATAGCTGCCAAACTTGACTACACTGGTGCCGTTGTATTAGGCTCTGTACGTAAAAGCTATGAATTACACAATGTCGTCGCTAATAACCAAATTGAGTCTTATAATTTTTTAACTAAATTTTACTTCTGTTTTTTAAAAGAATATCTCTGGTACCTTCACCTCAATCATCAACTTGGTCTCCACTGCAGTTGCCCCTTCCGAGAGAACTGCAGCCATTTACTATTTCATCACGGCATTGTTTGTCCTACTGACTTGCTTCGATACATACTTTGCACTTCCATTGACTGTAAGTTTATTAATTTGCATGCCAAAATTTCAAATGGTTAGGTACACACTTTTTCTTCTATAGAAAATAAAATTTATTTATTCATGTACAGAAATTTTACCGCTATCACGAGCTAATGAGTCAAAGGGAACAGGAGAACAAGCGGCACCAGAGTGGTAGACTCGGACAACGAACTCCATATTTTACAATTTTGAAGAAGTGTTTTCCTCAGTGCTTCAATGTTTTCATGGTTTTCTTTGTCAGTCTTGCCATTTTCCCAGCTGTCCACTCAGGTAAGCACAACTACGAAACTGATAAATATTGCCTAATTTCAAATACGAGTTAACCATGGCAACGTTTATTTAAACAATATAATTGTTGTTTGATCAACTGTAGATGTAAAAATGTCAGATCCCAACTTCTTCATTCCTGATAAGTACTATGTTGGCGTCACGTGCTTCTTGACATTTAATTTCTTTGCCATGATTGGCAACATGATTCCAGCGCTTGTACAATGGGTAAGAGATACTTGCCTTTTACATGGAATATTATAAGAATTCAAAAGTCTTTAGCATTTTAATAACATTAAAAATTCAATATTTAAATATTTTTAGCCCGGGCCAAAATACCTTTGGATTGCCGTCACTCTCCGAGTTTTGTTTATTCCATTTTTTCTTCTGTGCAACTACCAGCCCAAGGAAATAACTCGAGTATTTATGCCCAACTATGCTTTTGATGACTGGGTGTATTGGTCCGGTGGAGTACTGTTAGGCCTTACCAGCGGCTATTTCAGTTCCTTGGCTATGATGTACTGTCCTAGGTAAAAACCCCTAGTTTTCACTGAAAACAAGCATAGTCACTTACTCTCCATTCCAAAAGTCTATTCATATATCACTCCATATTATATTATTATTATTCTGCAATTATTCTTTAGAACGGTGGAAAGTGAGTACGCTCCCATTGCTGGCATGTTCGGCGCTGCATTCCTCGTTACAGGAATTTTCCTTGGAATAAACTTTTCCATGGTGATGCCCATTTTTGTATCCACAGTTGCTGTTGGCTAAAAAAACTGACAACACTAGAAACTAGATAATAATTAATTATTATACAAAGATCTGTGCGGTACGATAGAACCTTTCCAAAGACAATCTTACTTCAAACGTAACATTAAATCATAATTATATATTGTATCTTTACTCCAAAGTTTTGTTGTCGTAGGCTCCATATAAAGAGGAAAACAATTTAGAATATTAAGAAATTAGATATAGAAATTGTTGACTTTTGACACTGACTACTGACTCAACACACAAACAAAGTGGACAAACACACACACAACAACAATTAAATATGTATTTCTCTGTAATCCCGGGAAAACGACGTTGTTTGAAAGATCATCAAGTGTTACTTAATTATTTTTAGTGAATAATTGTTATTTAGTATTATAGAAAACACTGTTGTTGTTAATATTGTTATTAATTATTATTATTTGTAACAATAATTTACCTTCACACAAATTTCGTAGTCATTTTACGTCCTCCAAAGTAAAAAGTTAGAAATTATCCTGTACTAGTGGTAGTAGCAGTAGTTGAGAGTCATACAACATATATGTATTTTTTCAAGTTTTACAAATGACGTTGTTGATACAAAAAGTAGAATGCGTAACACCTCTTGTAATTCTATAAAAAAATCAACTAATTTAAAAATAATAGGGAAACTAATAGAATAAAGCAGGGAACTGAAAGAAAGAAAGTAAACAAAATTTTGAAAAAAAATTAGGAATTTACTTAATTTTCTTAAACGGTCAGACTTATTTTTATTGTCGTATTTGACTACCATAAATGGTAAAATAAATGTTATCAATTTATAAAAATTTAAAGTCTAAATTAATAGACATGATCTGACAAACTGAAAATTTTGATTTTTACTAATAATTATTGCCGTATTTACATTGCAATACGACTAAATAATATCAGCTTGACCACTACAGATTAAACAAAAAAGGAATGTACGGAGTTTTTTAAAATGGAGATTCAATATTTATAAAAAATTAATGTTAAGAATACCGACATCATCATCAGTTTACTTGGGTAACGTCATTTCATTCAGTCACAAGCAATCTTTTGTGTCGACGTTGCGTTTTCATGCATAATAATAATAATATTTTACTATTATTTTTAATTTATACTTTGAATTGTAATGGTATATATTGCATGTACAAAGCACTATTCAAGTTTTATTTTGACCGACCCTTTAATTATCCCAAAGTTCAGTTTTAACCACCTTTGATTTCTCAACACATGAAGTTCATTTAGATCGGGTTAACATTTATAGTTAATTTGATAAGATCAATAATTCATTTGTAATGTTAAAACTATTTTACTATTGCATTATCAATTTACCTACCCTTGTCGTACTATATCAGTGGTAATAGTTAACTCTCAAATTTTTACTACTAACAATAGCAATTATTTTTAAGTAATGTTAGGTGATATTAGAAATGAATTAATGACTGCAATGCATTTTTAAAGAAAATTACTGCACTCAAAAAGTGTAACAATACGAAGCTTTATACAGTGAAAAAAAATTTGATACGGTGCATTTGATATAAAGAATTTGATAATAAAAAACTACTATGCTAACGTTATTGTTGTTTGAACAAATATTTATTACTATTATTATTGCTTATAACTTGTAAATGTAATATTGTCTGTTTCACTGGACAACCGTAAATTTTACTTCCTTGGCATTTACACTAATGTTGTTATAAAGCTTGTTGTAAATGATAAATATATTAAGATATTTACCCATAAACTATATACGTACCGTGTAAGGAAAAGAAAATGTTTTCATTGAACCTGGTTTAAAAATTGTTTGTACAAATCAATGAAAACGTTAAAAAAATAAAATACTTTTTTCGGAAACAAAGTCTTCCTCTCTTGTCAGCATTATTGTTTCTATCTGCTTACGTTATAATCGGTAAAAAAAATTCTTTGACAGTTTAGCGTTTTACACTGTACCCCACCCAAAAATCTGATTGACTTAACTTTAACGTGTGCGCACAGCCTTGTTAAAATATAATGATGCCTCACTACAAATTATAAATTAAAGCTTGGTTTCAACAAGAATCTATTCTCTTCTATGAACATTATCATCATCATCATCCGTTCTAACTTTCATCATGCCATACCCTCTTTAAAATGTTTTAAAAACACTCTCAGTTCGCCACCAAAAACAGCAACTCAATTCATGAAAGAGAGAGAGAGAGAGGGAAAGAGAGAGAGAAAGAGAGAATCAGACATACCAATAATCCATGTTTGCATTGAACATTGTTCATTTGTCTGTGTAACAACGGCGACCTGTTGGTAAGCAAAGGGAAAACAGAAAAATCTGAAGCTCAACAAGACAAATTCGAGTTGATTTGTTTCCAAGGCCGTTTATTAATTCTACTAATCTTCAACTAGTACTAGTGTATATTTGTATATACATATACTGTTGTTGTTAGGATGTTCTCATTTCAATCTAAGCTTGCTCTTCTTGCCACTTCATTTCATAATACATACCTATTCTCAGTTCTATTTGGAAGGGATGATGCTGTCGATGATGAGCATGATGATGATGTCTGCCTGTTAGTGAACATCTAGAGAATAACTAACTAACTACATGACACAACATTGTAACTGTGCTCTGCCTTGCTTGCACTTCATTACATCAATCAAAGCCACTTGAGCAAAAGTACTTTATAGTAACCTCCTAACCACTTTGTCTTTCTCAGCATCTCCTCCTCACTTACGAAACTTGTGCACATTTCAAGCATAATAATGATATTCTATAATACTCTGCTACCTACTTACTCCTTTCTGTATACAATATGTATTTCCTTTTATCCTGATAAATTTCAAGTTAAAAAATCAAGTAAAAGTTGTTCAAACAACAGAAAACCATATTGCACAGGAAATGCTTCAATGAGATTGAATATTAAAAACACTTGTAGTAGTTTTTATGAAACATTAACAAAACTGGGTCAAGTCTCTTTTTTTTTAAAAAAAAACTACTATTATTGCAAAGAATATTAAACATATTCTCAAAGTACATTGTTACCTTGTGATCATGTCCATCACTAACTTGATCATCCTTTGTTGACTGTTTTCACACTTGTTGGTGCACAACTTAAAAGTAAAATACTTTTAAGTTGGCAGTGCGCTGTTGTCCATTTTGATGTGATGATGATGAAAATGAAAATGCGTCAGAAGGTCCTGTCCACCTCTTTCTTCTCGGTGTATTACCCTTTCCATTGATAAGCACTGGAGCAGCAGGAGCTGTTACAAAATATGTCAATCTCCTGCGGCACTAGTACTTAGGAACGAAATAGGGATTTGGTATTTCATGTACGAGATGTCATAGGCAGTGAAAAGGCAAACGTATGGGTTGGTTGGTTGGTATGCTTTATCATCTTGTTGTTATAGTTGTGCGTGCTGTTTTCTTTGTTCAGTTCTCTTCTGTAAATACACAACGCTAAAAAAATATGTTGACGTTTTCTTGCTCGATTTCATCATCACCTTCACCACACGACAATTTGTTTTTCCAGTTGCCAACTTGTGAATTGTATTTCTTTAAAAGTCACGTTATGCATTAATCTAAGTGAAATCATAAATATTGTGGCAGATCAGATCAGATAAACGACCATAGAATTTTGTTTGAGGTCAATAAAATGTACAGTTTATATGATATGGTAATAACCAACTGTTTTATAAAATTTAAATTTACTAATCTCTACAAAACACAAAGAGAAAATCCTCTGAGACGATTAATGGTAGTATAAAGTACGTTAAAAATTATTTTAATCTCACAACTTATAACTACTAATTCGTTCTATATATTATTATTACTACTGTTGAAAAAAAATACTATTTTCACTGTGCATGGCTCTACGTTCAACTTTTTTCAACTGTTCCGAAAGCAACTAAAATCGTCTTGCCTGCTGCTCTCACTTCTTTGACTTCTCTTTGATTTTTGGATTAAACTTTTTCAAAAGCGACTTGTTGTGGCGAGGTCGATCGCCACTGACACACTGAGAGAAATTCATGAGTGACTCCAGAAGGGAAATATTTTATGGAGGAGTAGTTGCCGAGCGAGTGACCATCCGACGCAATGGTCTAGTACATGGCTGGTGCTTTCGCTTATGTATCTTTTAACAAAACAGCAAAAGTGTCAAGCAAATAACGTTGAACTAACAACCAAGCAGGATGTGATCCTTAATTCGCCATAATAATGAATAATAATAGCAGCATCGCTGCCTAACATGCACCATGTCATTTGTTCTCTTTGCTTGAATGGAATATAAAAAAGCAAGTAAAGAGGGAGAGAAGAAAGAAACTTTAAGGATGAGGGTTTAACTTGAATCCTACTTATATACAACTTACATCATCTTTCATATACGACGTCGAACCAACAGCTCATAGTGCAATGTGTGGGGTTTACTATTATTATATATTTTTCAGTTGTTGCATACTATCATGAACAGCGACAACGTCCATGGTGATCTTGATCATGATTAGCAAGTAAATGTAACAGCAGTAGTAGTAGTAGAATCATCGGAGGAGGAGGAGGATGACAGTTTAATGGTCGACGTGGTAGTGGTGGTGATGGTGACGGTAAAGTCGTCATTGAGGATTAAAATGATTAATAAATGACTTGTTGTTTGGAGAGATTTTTGTTGCTCGTCTATTCAACTCAACTGGTCATCTTCTTAAAGTGGCTATAATGGGAGTGCTCTTCATAATATGTAAATGTATATGCTTGTATATAATGTGCTGCTGCTGTGACTTTTTTATATGCCCATTACAAAAAAATTTATCAGCCAACTTCAATAATAATGTTTAAATACCCCACAGCGAAATAATGCAAACGTCGGTCAATTTAAGATCAAGAGGGGATATCATCAAGCATTCATCTCTCAGTACATTATATATTTTGCTATTTATATGCATAAACAGCGTCTTACTTTGCCATATACCTAGAGAGTTGCTCCACTATTCAAAACTAACAATAAGTGTAGTGCAACCGAACTCGAACCATCCATTAATGATGTGCATGTGCATGGATTTGCTCTTTTATTAATATTCTCTTCCTTGTACTCATATATCACATATCATCAGATCAGAGAATCATCAGAGGAGAGATGTCTGGCCTGGCTGGACTCTTTGATGGCAGAGATGTTTTCCCTATTTTCTGAGGCTGCAGCTAGCAGCAAGCAGCAGCAACAGCAGTTGTCGGACGGTATGCATCTATTAAAATTGGTTTCACTCTTTTTTTCTATTTCCTTTGCTTAGCTTATTACTACTTAAGCCCTTGATGAATCTCGATTGTCGATGTTTGTCCGTTTATCAACGCAGATCGCAGCAGTAGCAACAACAGCAGCCATGTGCTTTGTGCTATTTCTCTAGAATACAAAATCGTGACGTAACGTGACTCCTTGCTTCCTTTTTACATTTAAAATGTAATAATCAAGCAATTCTCCATTCGGGTGATGCTGGCTGACAAACAAACTTACCTATATGTATTCGAATATACAGGGTTAATAAACAAAGACGAAATCCATGCGTTGTTGCTATACGCTTCGACTTGATTCTGTACCATGCAAAATTTGTCGACTGTAACTTTCAAGCATTTTGTACGATTACCAGTCGTGTTCATAAAATTTCAGTCGATCATGTTTTATTTGTTGAACGATTTTCTCTCCGTTGAATCTAAAATCAGCTCTATATGTCAAAAAGGTACCGAGTAATCAGGGTGCGATTGGGTTTCGTCTTTGTTGAATAACCCGATATGTAGAGTATTTGTGTACAATTTTTTTCATTTCTTAAACCTTTTCTTTTTATGTAACAGTACACAATGGGAAGATTTCATTAATAAATAACATTTAATGATATCTAATGTAGCTGTTGATGGTTTGGTTCAGATTTTGAAGATTGAATGATGATGTCATGCTCTGGATATATACAGCAAAAGAATTCACAGAAGATGCCAGCTCTGCATCTGGATTTGTGTGTCCTGAATCTTCACATTTTCTAAACTGTGGTCTGTGTGTTTAACTTTTTTGCAGATAAATATTTAAAAATATTTCATTGAGTCAGCCATAGCAAATAGTACCATTTTACCGATGCCACTTTTCATTGTACATGGTGCAAAGTTGCAAATTATCTGGTGTTTAAAAATATCCTCAACGATAGGTTTAAACGACATTAATGAATGAAATAAAGGTAAAAAATGAAGCCTAGCCTTTTTTATGCAAAGAAATGTACTGATCCTTTCGTTTTATGGAACATCTAAATTTGAACAGAAATCTAGTTAAAGTGTAATGAAAACCGTCGTCACATTTGCAAATCAATGCCAGTTTCAAAGAAAGTCCTTTATGCTTGACCATTTTAGAACGTTGTCCATGTTAACTGATTGGAATTTCAACCAATAAAATAAAAACTCCCAAGAACATATTTTCAATTAAATATAAGTAAAATTATTTATTTCTTACAAATATCGTTTAACTACCATACAACATTTTGTATTATTGAAACTGTCACCTTCACTTACCGTGTGGTAACTATTCGGACGATGGCCCAGCGTAATTCAGCGTAATCATGGTGGAAGGGGTACAGAATTTTCTTGACAGTTTAACGAAACTCGATGTTTTAAAAAGCCGTCATTGTTAAGGAGTAGGGCGCGGGTGGGCTAAATAAATAAACTTTCACCTGCGGCGCTACTACTTAGCCATGCGAACTTTTTTCTTATTGCATCCCTGTACTGTACCGGTAGGGTTGCTGCAGAACGTCCTTGCACAAGACATATTGTACTTTCTGCAACTTCACGCACTCCTCCATTTTGACAGGCATGCTTAGCCGGTCCATGCTTTGCTTGCCTATGTCCTATGAAGATCCTGAGAACAAAAAACTAGAAATAAAAAATAACTAAATAAATTGTTAGTAATTAAATATAATGCAGCAAAGATCAATAGGGCTACACAACAAACGCTGTAATGTAAAATTAATGAATAAATGCTTACAAAACTTTATTTTGAAATCTCCAGTCAAGGTTCACTACCGTAGTCGTATTGCTGATCCAGACCACGCAACGAAACAAAGGACCCAACAGACAACAGACGCTCTGAATGACTGAACTTGTGAGTTGGAGCTGAGCCTGTAAGCATGCTTAACACTGAAAACGTATTGGAGATAATCAATAACAATAGTAATGAATGAAAACTTTGCCCTGTGCTCTCGCTTCCCATCGTTTATCCACAACTCCATCCATTTCCACTCTCACCTTACATACTTAATATCGTCATATCATCATATACACACNCCCATCGTTTATCCACAACTCCATCCATTTCCACTCTCACCTTACATACTCAATATCGTCATATCATCATATACACACAAACAATTCTCCAAAAAAAACTCTTTCTCTAATGGAGTCTTGGCAAGTCTAATAGTCGAACACCTTGATTTGAAGCTACACCTCTACGCCTTTAATTCAACTACCATGTATATATATATGCTAACGTACGTGTACAATAACTTGAAGGAGGAGAAGGATAATATACCTTGATGATGATGCTGGTGCGGTGTGCTCGCGATGATGACGATGATGATGGCTGCTGCTCCTGACGAAACCTCAATTTAGATGCCACACAATATGCCAGGCCACATAAGTCGTTTCTCTTTCTATCAATCTTCCAAAAAAATGTATGTTTCACAAACTTCTACTTTCATATAATAATAATAACTGTGTACACTGAAACTGATTATTACAATGAGTGCTTTTTTCAATGAAATGGAATAAAAAATGGCAAAATTTTACAATTTCATATTATGTTTAATATAAAAACAGTAGTATCTGCAGGGTTGCCCGAGTTTAAGTAAACTTAACAAATTGAGCGTATTTAGTATCAGAAAGAGTACCGGTACAGGACTGACAGAGAACACAATAAATTACTATATAAATCGCACAATTTTAGTACTTATTCGTCAATCTAAAGTAAATACTACTTTTTTAGAGTGTGAAAAAATGCTAGAAAAAAAGCAAAACTAGGTAATAATAGTTGTACAGTACACTATGACGATGATGATTGTATTCCTGCTCCCGTAAAAATAAATAATTTATTGTCATTGTGTGTATGATATGGAATGAAAGTTAAGTGCTAAAGAGGGAGAGAGAGAGAGGGATGACGACGATGGTCCGTGTGTGAACATTTTTTATCATTGGTAAAAATATGTTCAACGTTGCATTAATGAATTTACTTTGAATGACTGCTATATTACTACTATTATTGTTATATTACTTACTTACTTGCTACTTACTGCTGTCATATTAGCGTTCGGTTTTCTATATGCCATTATTGGTACAATATAAAAATATATATTATTCAATTCAAACTACTACTGTTGCTGCCACGTACATATTATACTGCATGTTTCCTTCAATGGACAATAATGTATAATAAAGTGAACGTGTAGAAATAGAAATTTATCGTCAACTTAATAAATTGAATGTGTGATCATTATTATTATTATAAGGTTATATTAATAAAATATATACATGTATAACGTCCTTCTCCTATGATGATGATCATCATCACCATCCTCCTCCATCCGTCCATGCATTTTTTAAAGTTTTTGTCCGCAAAAATTTATATTGTTGATATTATATTTTTCTAGTGACTGTATATATGAACTGTGTATTTTTATTATTAATATTATTATTATTACTATCTATTTATTAAAACATCTGCCTATTTCTCCAATAACAGTACGAAGCTTACTACATGTATGCGTTTTCAATATCGTATTTTCTATTTCTCTATTCTTCTCGTCTCTCTCTCTCTCTCTGCATTTAAGCACGTAACATCATGACAAGTTGCATTATCTCTTAAAATGTCTGTTTTTTTCTGCAGGTGTGGTTGTTGTGACGCTACTTTTGAAATAATAATGGTAGTAGTGGTAGTGGCAGTTAGGCAGAGTATCTCTACAGTATGCATTGTTGTGGAACTGCACTTTGGCTACCATTTTGATAGAGTTCATGCATACATCATTATTATTTTTTATTATTGTCCCTTTTCCTCCAGTTTTTACCTGGATCATTCATATAAAAATGACAAGTGGTTCAATTAAATGTATGTGTATGAGAGTAGGTATATAAATATATGAAGATTGTGCTGTATTAAAAGAAGGAAGAAATGTGTTGGCCACAGTTGCACACCACGAATTAGGATTCATTTTTTTCAATTCATGGTTGTAATAATAGCATGTAATAATTATAATAGTGGCAATAATAATTAAAACCACATTATTTAAACAAGTGTTCAAAAATGCTCACCCCTTGAAACGTCATTAGAAAACCAGTATAATATATCACTTATGTAACAGAGTAGCTTACCAGTGGACAGGTGACTTGTACGTAAAATGATTGATTTACCAAGTTGTATTACAGCAAATAATTTTTTTCCAAATGAAAAAATGGTATGGTATAAAATATTGTGTCAATTATTATTGCAATCACCTATATGGTTAATTTTGAATAAAATATTCCAAGGAACGAACTAAATTCCAAGCTTTTCTCTCTTAGCCACGTTGCTGACTGACTGACTTTTATGCAGGCAGACATTTACAAAAAATTGGGCTATTTCATTGAATGAACGTGATAAAAAAATTATTGTATTGAATTGAGCCGTTCTATCATCATTCCTTGTGAATGTTTTTTGACAAGTTAGTCAATGTAAAGTTGTCAAGCGAAGAACAAAAAAGGAATATATTATTTGAAGAAAAAATAATAATACGAACCGGTACATTTCGACTGAAATAGTTTCAGTTACACATGAACAAACCGTGCAACTAAATATAGCGTCATCATCATCGTCGTGTCAGCTTCTGTGCGCCATTTGGTACGAACACAAAAGATAATAAATTGGAGTACCAAGAAGTAACATAATAAAACTTGCTTGGAGTTGTTGCTTCCATTGGAATGAAATGAAAGTTATAACGCTGTGGCAGATTATTGGCATGAAATCATATTAGCAAAATGATAGAGTTGCATTAAACCAGAGTCTTTTAGTTATAATTGGTAGATTTGATACAAAACTTAATGCTTACAAGTAAGTAGTTATTTATATAGGTATATATATATATGCACTATAATAATGTAGCATACATATAATTTGCAGTGATCAGAGTAGAATTAATATATATATATATATATATATATGATATATATGTACTTTTATTGTTATTTTTATTTATCTTAGCAACAGCATCGCTAGTTGCATTTTCTGCGTGTCGGTTTTTCGCTTCGATCAAGATGAAATCCGTAATAATCTCTCGTATTACATGTATGTACGACTTGACGACGACGATGATGATGTTGGGATGCGATGATAATATGTTGTATTTTTATTTGTGGGATCAATGAGACATAAATGAGGGATGAATATTCAGCACAGGCTATCCCCTTTTTCACAGTTTTAGCATGATATTGTTTAGCTTGCTAGAGTTCTCTGGAGTTGCATTTCGTTCTACTACTACTAATACTCGTATGCGTACAATATGTACAATGTCAGTTGTAATATGAATGTAAATTTTTTTCACTTTCAAATCAAAATGCTACTACTTGTCTGTCTAACGTCAGAGCTATATCTAAACGAGTGCTACACATGTGTCACTTGTGTGATTGCTGGGAATGATTGAATGGTGGTGCAACCGTTTCAACTTGTAGGTGGTATGAACAATGAAAGAAAATAATGTAGAAATTTCTTTTACCTCCATGTCAAGAGATTCCTGTTTCTTCCGATTTCACTTAATGTAGAACTTTATACAAAGTTTTGAATTCACAAACAAAGGTAAACTGCGTTTCTGGACTTTTGCAAGTAGAATTAATTTTCTTTCCAAAATTTTAAAGTAAAATGGGAAAACGGAGAAGAAAAAGAAATGAGATGAGTTGAAAATAAAAACTTTGCTCACGACGATATGTGCACGAGACCACTTGAGTTTGTAGCATGAATTTGTGGGTTTCTCGATCCTTATATATATATACATACATAAGGTTTCGTTTCAACGCTAACTACCTCATGCTAATGAAGTGATTGGTTTACTTAAAATACTAATGGACTCTTAATTACCATAATATTACTATTTCACGTTACATGCAATTCCGTTCATTAATTATCGCTTTCATATCGTTTACTTTATTTTTCTGTCACTTTATATTGTTGTTGTGTATTTTCCCCATTACATTATCCCAAAGGTATGCAAGGATATAGTAGACAATAAACCTGAACTTCTTTCCCTTTTTTCACGAATGAATTAGTGAATAGAAGTTTGTGGAAGAGTACTCTGCGCTCATCATAAGCAATAGTGTTTTACCTTTTCAGGAAAAGACCCTCATAGGACCCCTGTACTTATTATTATTATGTCATTATGGTTTGCTGCACGTGCCGTGTGTGATGAATGTAAAAGTGTGTTTTTATGTTCCGGAAAAGGTTTTTAAGCATTTGAAAGGAAATGAAAATCTTTGTGTTTAAATAATGCTTGGTCCATGGCCTCTTCATAATCTATAAACCTAAATAGCTACCTAATTTAAAAACAATTTCCTTCGTTTGTAGGCAGAAGCTTCATTATTACTTGAAATCTTCATTGATATTACCAACCGTGCATAAAAGGAGCAGTCGTTTTTATC
>JAHZMT010001060.1:0-25642 GCA_027743785.1 Sinhomidia bicolor
GCAACTGTCGAACTATCTCCACAATTTACTAAAGTAAATTACACAGGGGGAGGGGTGTATGATGGATTTATGTACAATCTATTTGTTGATCTTTCCGGGAGAACCAATTTATCGTTTAGTTACCACGAGGCACGTGGCTTTGGAAATTTGCTAAATACTGGAAATTGGACAGGTGCTGTAGGAGAACTAATCCAGGGAAAAGCAGAAATAACGCCACATCTAGGTTACACCGTTCAACGCTTCCCACGTATTAGTCTCACCAGTAATGTTTACTCAATGCCGTTAAAGTTTTGTCTTCAAGGTCCAGCTCGACTACGTCACTGGAAAGCTTTAGTGGACCCATTGACTTGGGAAGTTTGGCTGAGTATCTTTTTGATTTACGTAACAGTGTCACTATTCTCATTAATTATGATTTACCTAAACAACAAATTGGTTGCTCAAAATTTTCAGAAACCATCAAATTATTATAATCAAGTTTCTGATATATTCTTTCTCTTTTACAACTTGCTTTTGGGTCAGAGTATTAATACGCCCAGTTATTTTAAATCCCGTAGCTTAATCGTAACTTGGATCTGCTTTTCTTACGTGATTGCGACAGCGTATAATTCTAATCTGGTAGGATTTCTGACGTTCCTGGAGAAGCAACCAGTTCCAACTACTTTCAAGGAGCTTTATGAAAATCCAAAGTACTCAATAATGCTGCATACTGTTGGAGGATTGGAACAGGAACTTTTGAAAACCTCTCCGAGTCCTATAATCAAAGGCATCGTGAAAAGAATGTCATGGACAAGGGACGGGTTAAAGTGTATTCGCCTTGCTGCTCAGCCCAGAAATGCGTGTATTTCTTGGATGTTCTTTATACAAACTACAATTGCAAAGAACTCTGTTCTGGACACGTCTTTAAACTCAATGATATATTCTGAAGATTCGGTTGGAGTGCTTCATGGAGGCGTGGGTTTCAAGAAAGGCTCCATTTTTCTAGAAACTTTTAACCGATACGTTGGACTTGCAATGAATGGATTTCTTGTTAACAAATGGAGAGAACTCTTTATCAGAAAAGTGAAAGCAAAGGCTGTACATAAAGCAAGAATTAATAAACTCATTAAGCAGAATAGCCAGGTTGAGGATGATGGTTCCCCAAAACCCCTTGACGTTCCTAGTTTACTAATAGTCTTTGTTTTAAGTGTTATTGGACTCACTTTGTCGTTTGGAGTATTGATTATTGAAAAACTTACGGGTGTAATTTTGAAACCTTGATCAGATAAATAAAAAATGCTTAAAAATAAGAATTTTATAACTTTTATTAATAATTGGTGACAATTTATAATAAGGGTTTGATTTATTTTGTATTATTTATTTTTGAAATAAAAAATTACAAATGTTGGTAAGTAATAACAGACAATAAGGTTACGTTAAATCGCATTTGGAGAAATATCTCAGTCGTCTTCTGAGCTTTTAACAAAAGATAAGTGACTAGAACTTTTACTTGCTTTTCACAACTTTCAGCATTTTTTATTTTGCACACTGCTTTCATAGCACATCCTCTTCATTGTCAAATGCAGCTAAACGCTGTAAACTCGCCTCCTCCTTGTTAATTCCCTGTTTACTTTGAGCTCTTTCTGTTCTCATTTGCTTTTTATAAAATTCTTGGAAGTTACTAGCAATTATGGGAATGGGCAAAACCAGAAACAGTAATCCAAACAAGCCGCATAGAAAGCTTACAATTTTGCCTAAAATAGTTGCCGCTAGCATGTCTCCTACCGTTACAGCATGCATTGTCACAAGAGCCCACCAAAATGCGGTAGGAATAGATTCAAACACCGGGTTTTCGTCTTTTTCGCAAAAATAGGCCAAACAAGAAAATAGAAAAACGCCAACCGCCAGAAATAGCAGTAAAACTCCCAAATGGTTAAAGCTACTTTTGAGAGTATACCCAAGCGCTTTCAGAGCAGTGCTATGCTTGCCCAGTTTTAAAATTCGAAGTAATCTCAAAATTCTCAAAATTTCACATAAATACATAAGTCGTATGCTTATCTCTACACATAATGGCTCATTTCTATGATATGTAATGAGATATAAACTAAGCGTGTATGACGCTACAATTAATGGATCAATACCATCCAATTTTCTCCGCATGAAATTGAGCTTACTGGGTGAGGTGACCAATCGAAGAACATATTCCCATCCAAACCATGCAATGCAGAATAATTCGGTTCTAAAAATATAATGAGACTCCTGTTGTTCTAATATTTTATCACTGTTTGCGACGCAATTTATATCCGATAATGCTTTAAGGTTGCTATTGGTAGCACACTTGTTTTCCACGTCAAAAACTGAAGGTAGTGACTTCAACGTCAAAATGAATGCTGACAGGAATGTGATCACAGTTGACATCAAACCTACAATCTTTTAAAATACATGAATTTTTAAATTCATGTATTCAAATTTTAGAAATAAAATGACAAAATATGTTTGAAATATGTACTATTTAGACCTTTGATAAATAGGAGCTAGTTGGCTGTTCAAGTAAATTCCAAACGTGTTTTCTTAATTTTCCTATATAACCATTTCCAAAATCGTCTTCTTCTTCACCTTCCAGCAAATAATTTATTTCTTTTATTTCCTTCCTCATGTCCTGTTTCTTCCGGTTATACGTGTACTGACAACATACTTCCAGTTGCGTCTCATTCAAATTCCAATAAGCCATCTCCTCACAAAATGCAATAGAGCAGTAAGTATCTTCTAGCAAATGGAATTTTCGAGTGACGTAAGCGTTCAAAATTGAGTTAAATGGTTGTGAATCACGGTGGAAAAAGTACTCGTTTCTCTCGAGTGAGTAATCATCACAAATTTGTAACAAACTATTGTGAGTTTTACAATGGTACAGTTGACTTAGACGACTGTTTGGAAAGAGATCTAATGCAGTCCATGTGACTTCAAAGGACACACCTCCCACGTTTAAGATTGGTCTAGATGAAGATTTAAGTTTATTCACCGTCAATTCACTTGGAAACTCAAGTTCTGACCTCTCACGACCAGGATGATTTACTGAAATAAAATAACAAAATTACTGGGAATTATTGAAATTAAATACGTTTTTGCACAAAAAAATCAATGAAAAAATTTATACTAAGTTGGTCGAGAAAAGGAAAACTATTCTCTGCCAAAATTTGTTGCTTGTTCCATCCAGAATTTTCGTCCTGTTTCAATGACTGATACTTTTTCACAATCTTTAAACTTTGATTTTGCGCATTGTAGTATTTTGTAAAACTGTCAACAATGACGGGTATCGGCAATCCAATAAAGAGCATTCCACAAACACCACAAATAAACGAAACAAGCTTTCCAATTGTGGTAACAGGCTGCATATTTCCAAGACCTACCGCATTCATTGTAACAACGGCCCACCAAAATGCAGCTGGAATGGACTCAAAGACCAAATTGGTCTCTTTTTCTGCATAATAGGCAAAACTTGAAAACAGGAGGATGCCAATGACAAGAAGCACAAACAAAATACCCAGTTCTTTATAACTTTCACGTAGCGTGTACAAAAATGACTGTAGTCCTGTGCTGTGTCGTGCCAATTTGAAAACTCTTATTATTCTCATGAGTCGACAAGCTTGTATCATTTCTCTGATACTCAATCCTTTATCGGAGTTGATAAGTAAAAGAGTAATGAAATAAGGTATAATCGCTAGCAAGTCAAATATGTTGAATAGTTCCTTTAAAAAGGCGCACTTGTTTGGTGAAACGAAAAACCGTGCGAGGAGCTCACACGTAAACCAGATAATGCAGATTTCTTCTATCAGCGCAAAATAGTAATTTTCTACCAATATTCGGTTGTCATTCTTGTCGTAACTGGACTCTGTCAAGTTTACGGTTGTTGCGATTCCCACTTCAAGTTCCAGCTCGGGTTCTTCACAGGATATTATGTCTATGCATTCATACATTTGAAACTCTGGCATTGTATTCAAAGCCAGGAGTAGAGTGGACGTCACGATTGAAGTTACCGAAATCACTGCAACAATCTATTGAAATCATTAGATCATACACTATTTTGCACAGAATGCTAATTATCATTGCCAATTTATTAAGTTACCTTTGCCAATAATGAACTAGACGGGCTTTCAAAAACATTCCAAACGGCTTGTCTAAATTTGCCGCATAATCCATCTCCAAAGTTATCCTCATTAAGAATACAAGTCATTTCTTCTCTTTCCTTGACCTCCTCTTGAAATTGCTCTAGTAATTTAAAATATTTGTATAAACAGCAACTGTCCAGGTAGGCTTCAGCAATGCCCCAGTATTTAAGGTCCTCGGTGAAAGCAACCACACATATTCCATCTGGCATGTGTAGTTTGCCAGTGTAGTAAAACCGGAGAACTGAACTAAACGTTTTTGAATTGCGATCGAAGAAAAATTCATTTTTCTCCAAATTATAGTCGTCACATATTTCAAGGAGGCTTTTGTTGTCGTCACTTGGCCACCTACTTAGTTTTCCCAAACGGGATGTGGAGCAACGAATAAAAATTTTCAACGAAGAAAATTCAAATTTATCACCCCCAACGTTTAGTAAAAATTTATGAAACGAGGAGGAGGAGGGAATAGATGCATTGGCACAATCTGACATGTTTATTATTTTTAGTTGATTCTAAAATTGTTAAGAGAAAGTCAAAAAATTAAGTCAATAAATTTGACTCAAAAATCTTCGCAGATGGCACAGCATTTTGTTATATAAAGCAACGAAAGCAACATTTTTTTTGTAATGTGACTACATGTATTTTCATATCATGTCAATATTGTCATCCTCAGCTTGTACATTTTTTTCAAATACAAATACTTACTTGTTATTTATGAGTATACGGCATACGCACAGTTTTAGTCAGGCTATTGATGTTTTGTCGTACTTCGTGTTCAGCATCCATTTAAACTAAAAGTTTAGTAATTTCGGTTAATTAAAGAAAGTATTTATTTCCATAATTATATTACAATATGGACCTACGATTTTCATGCTCCGATATCAGTATTTATATAGGCTATAAGGTATAGCATTCCATTTTTTGGTCGCTTATGAAAGAGTAGTCCAAGAGCACCACCCTACACAATGACGATATATATAGCGATGAATGATCAATCATTTGATAGCTGTCAAAGCATTTTTATGCGACCGGGTGACCACCCAGGCGACGACATGAAAACCCTTGCGATTACCATATGTCATACTGTTCTTGCGTGTGGAACAACACTAATCTAGTGTATACGGGTTATCGGAAGATATAATAACCTTATTCACTAGATTTGATCAATAATGGTTTAATGAATTTTTTTATTATAGGCTTTTTTTCAATTTATAAAATTTTACGCTGAAGAAAAATCAATTATTATAATATTGACGACCGGTTCACTTTAAAAAACGTTTCATATTTACAACTTTGTTATGTAGAGTAATTTTAACCAAATGGAACAGTGAGCATTGCTTATTAAAAATCATCTTTCTTAACATTACATTTTTAACATGTTGTCTAGTAATACATACGTGTTGTATATTTTTGTCTTTACAATTATTTCTTGTGTCACCCACAAAAGTACCGGCCAAGAAATATCTGCAATTCTCATGAAGACATTGCAGTTGCAACGACACATTACAGAATTGGAGTGCGGTTTAAAATTTGCTTTAGACAAAAGTATCAGCCATTTTAATTTACAGTTGTGGACAATGCTGAAACATTATCAGGAACCTTACGAATTGTTCTTGTATCAGCAACTTGCTGCTTACAATAAAACTTGGTGTGGTTTACAATGCTCAAAATTTAAATCAAACTGTCAAAATATTGTTTTATCAGTGTCTTCTGTTAAGAGTGCAGACATTCTTTTAAACCAGTTAGCAACATTTGGCGACACTGTTCGTGATTTTTACATTTTTGTATCAAATGACAGATCATTAATTATGGAAATATTGTCTAGCAGAGTGGTTTTGAATACAATAGCCAAAAAATATGGTATATTCATTGAAGATAATATTAAAAAAGTTGATAGACATCAATCACATGTCCAGTTTATAATAGAATCCCCTTGTTGTTTGACAATGAAAATCTCCTCACATTTTGAACTTACCCGTAAGTTGCAAAATTTGAATGGGCAAACATTAACAGGAGGTTATTTCCTTGTTCCACCGCTATTTGCAGAAATAGCCGGTAGCAATAGTACAGCCAAAAAATTGGACGGATCACAATTTACTTTACTATCAGAGATCTCGAAACGAGCCAACGCTACGTTTATCTACAAGCGCTTTCGTAGCATTGGAATACAGATGAACAACGGTACATACACGGGTGGCCTTGGAGAAGTTGCCACTGGACGTTTGGACATGTCATTTTTAATTGGAAAAACATTGCAGAGACTCCCCATTTTTAGTTTTACCACGGAAGACTACTTTATCCATCTGGTGATGTGCTTAAAATCTCCCCAAGCGAAACGGCGGTGGAATGCCTTGTTAGCTCCTTTGACCCCACTTGCATGGCTGATTACTCTATTAGCCTATGTGACCATTTCCGTTTTCTTTATTCTGAAAAAGAGTTGTCCTAACCCGACACAACAAGCTCAACATTCAATCCACAAAATATTTACACTTTTCTACTCCATAATGTTGGAACAAGCCGCACCAATAAACTCTGTAAAATCTCGTGGACTCATGATAACATGGATATTTTTCTCGTATTGGATTGGGACAGCTTACAAATCAAATCTAGTAGGCTTCCTCACATTCTCCGAAAAACAGCGTATACCGACCACGTTTAGAGAACTTTATGAAAGCCCACATTACTCTATTACCCTACACAGCATTGGAGGTTTGGAGCTGGAACTGCTAAAAACGTCCACTAGTCCAATTATGAAGGGAATTGTAAAGCGAATGTCCGTAACAAATAATTTAATGGAGTGCCTTCACAATGCCAGTGATGAGGGCAACGTTTGCATAGCTTGGCAATGCTTTATAGCGGATGCTGTAGCTAAACATTCAGTAACGGATAAAAGACTAGCAAGTTTATATATAACCACCGAGCCCGGGGGAATTGTTTACGGATGCGTGGGACTAAAGAAAAGATCAATATTTTGGGAACATATGAATCGCTATGTGGGACTTGCTAGGAATGCGTATCTCATGGAACACTGGATTGAAAAATTTCACAGAAAAACAAGGGCTGATTCAGTGAAAATGTTTAGAAAGAGACAGAAGCAGGGCAGCTTCGGGGTTGACTACTCCAGACATGTGCATGATGATGAGAAACACGCGAGTCACGCGTTGAGCATAGAGAATGTTTTCATTGTGTTTGGGTTTATTGCTGTAAGCTACTTTATGTCGTGTTGTGTATGCTTAGGAGAAATGCTTATCTGTAGCACACGGAAGCTAATTTCTATAGTTGAATATAAGAAGTGAAATAGCACCACCACTCGTTGATATGATGTCTGTCGATGATAAAATGCATCATCTTATGCAGCACGAAAATAATTTAGTATTAGTGATAGTGATACTTATTTATAAATTTGATCTGCTAGTATGTCCGTCTAGTTGACCGTTCGTGTTCCCGCACACTTTCACCAATTAAATTTGTACCCTAATGATTTTCATCTAACTTTGCAAACCATAACGACTTGTTAGTAATCACTTCTTAGGATACTTACGACAGTACGTGCAACGTAATATAATATTTACAAACGTAAAGATAAAGTTCATTACCGGATTATCGATTTGTTGGGTTAATTATAAAATGTAATGTATGCAACTCTGACAAAAAAATGCAACTTCAATTTAGACATTATGGGTAATCTCTGGTATGAATATAAGGACTATATATCAGTCTGTAAGTCATTTGGTTGATAGTACCTTAGTTTGTAGGCTCGTAATCGTAATTATTTTTTAAGAAAGGTTATTTTTTTAGAAGGCATAGAAAAATGTTTGAAATAGCTATAATTTTAAGGAATTCAAAACTGTCCATTTCCTTGGTTTATGTAATCTTGAGTTTTATAGCATCCCCAGCTATATCTACCCCCTCGATTATTTCAAACGTCTTGATACGCCACATTCAGCGACAATGGAGAATATCTGAAACAAGTTGTTTTTTAAAATTTATTGCGGCTCACAGTAATAGCAGTGGTGAAGAACTAGATTGGATTTTATTATTGAAATTTCAAGAACCACATATTTTTATCACACATTACAAAGATGTACAAGATTATTATAAAGAGAATAGTAAATTTGCCTCTTTTGGTCCTTGGACTGCCCCAAAGTTTAAATCAAATTGTTGGACAACATTAATCACCATTTCTTCTCATAACATTTCTTTTGATCTTAATTCTTTAGGACACACCTTATTTGACCAATTAATTTTTATTTCGAGCTATAAACCATTGTTAGAAAACGTTTTGAAAACCCACCTAATAATAGACAAGTTTGCAAGAAAGTGTGGCATGGTTGTGAAGAAAGCTAATAACAGCAATACTGTTAAAATTGAATATTTAATTGAGCCAAAAGTTTACTCTGGAAACTTTACGGTCTCACCAACTTTGCATTTTTATAAAAAAACATAATAATCTTAATGGAAGAATACTACGAATAGCCTTCTCTGGTCTACCTCCTTACTTTCTTCAAGATAAGGACACCGGTAAATTTGCTGGGGCGCAGTACAGTTTGCTGCATGAAATTTCAAAAAGAACCAACTCCACATTGAAACCATACGACAAACTGAAAACTCCCGGTTTTGGAGTGCTTCGAAATGGAACATGGTCTGGAGTAGTTCTTGAAATAGTTGAAGGTCGAGCAGACCTCACACCAGAATTGGGACATACAGTTGAACGCTACCCTTATCTAACGTATACGGAACCAGCCTATCAGGATGGTTTACTGTTTTCACTCAAAATTCCTGACCCAAAACTTCCATGGAATGCCCTAATAAAACCGCTTTCTTCTTTCGTTTGGCTAGCAACATTTGGAACATTTGTGCTTTTTACGTTTGTTTCTTTTTCAAAATATTTTATACAATTCAAAAATGCCAACGTGAAAAGTAAGATATTTGAAATAGGGAACATTGCTCTTTCATATTATTGTGTGCTTATCGAGCAGGGGCTCAAATTACCGCGAGAAAACTCTGCAAGATTAATTTTGTGTTTTTGGTTGTTTTTCACGTACATCATTGGAGTTGCCTACCGTTGTAATCTTGTGAGTTTTCTTACATTTTCTGAAAAAGAACCTATTCCAACCACATATCAAGAATTGTATGAAAATCCCAAGTACGCAATTATCATGTACAGCATTGGTGGTCTTGAAATGGACGTTTTTTCATCATCAAAAAATCCGGTGATGAAGGAGATCGGCAGAAGAATGAAAATTGTGAAAGATTTTCAACCCTGCTTAAAAGCTGCAGTAGAGGGAAAAGTGGCATGTATTGGGTGGAAGTTTGTTATGGAAACGACAATCGCTAAATATTCAGCACGAGATCGTCGATACACCACGTTAACAGTTGCAAACGATTCGCCGTCAGTTGTTCACGGTTGCGTTACGCTAAAAAGGGGTTCAATATTTTTGGAAGTTTTTAATAGATACGTGTTGGGTGCAAGGGGTGGGGGTTTGATAGCTAAATGGAGAAGTGATTATAACGAGCTTGTGAAGCAGAAGGCGGCCAAAGATGCAGATAAGGAATCAAAGGACAACAAGGATGTTGATGATAATGATGAAGACGAACAATTTCGAAGATTAAGTGTGGAAAATCTATTTGTTGTTTTTCTTATAATTTCCTTTGGGCTTTTATTGTCTATTGTATGTTGGTTCTTGGAGAAAACAATATATCTGGGTATAAAAAGTGTAAACAAAACTTAACATTGTTAAATATTTTCCATTAATGAATTAAAACGAAGTAATTACAAGGTCTTCAAAGGCATGTTACGAACCACAACATACTTATTGATAAGTCACAATTCATTTTCATTACCGTAGCTCTGAATACAAAATATGGAGACTAAACAGTAAGAGCGTATGTACCTAGTAAATATCTATATACCGTATTCCTTCCCAAATTACATACATACATACATACTTAGTAAATAAGCAATTAAAGTGTAATTAACGAATCTCATGAAAAATAGCTCGTACTAGCTACACATTCTCATGGTGACAACACCATACCAAAATCAGCCATTCGAAATTTTTGATTATCATCAGAGAAGTAATGAAAAGAAAAAATTATCAATGCAGGTCAACTGTAAAGTCTGGCGCTGTGCTGCATACTTGCATACAGCCATACTTTAAGACAAAATGTAATTTAACAGCATAAATGATAAAAACAAAAAAACATAGGCACGTGTAATTAAAACATATCTTTTCCATTAAAACTAATACGATAATAATTCCAGTAATGAACCCATTAAATGGAACGTAAAAGCAATCAGCAATTTTTTGCTTCCAGGTAATAGTTTTAAACGTAGTGCCATTACTACGCAGACCTTCTACAAGGAATTATAATTTTTTTTCTACAAGACCATGCGTTACCAGGTGCCTTCTGAAGCTACTATTATTAAATTGGTAGTAATGACTATAATTAAAATAATTATTATTATTGAAATGAGTACTTTCACTTCATCAGAGTTGCCAAAAATTGCTGGAGCACGTTTAAATTTTACTCGGAAACTTTTAAAAGATATATCACAAGGATGGAGCTTAAAACGCTGTACGTTAATTTTTTTGGTGGCGTGTAAGGATCCTTCGTCATTATCGCAATTAGAAAACTTGTTAGATTGGAATGAAATAGAAACTTTCAAGGAACCTTTTCTTAGCTTTTGTTTGGATACTAACCATACTCAGAAAAGACACCATCGACATCACTGTTCAACAGTGATTATTTCAGCACCGTCATCCCCCAAAATGGCATTTACAGAAAATCTCATAGGTCATCAGATCCATGACGACTACATTTTTATTTCAAATAATGGCTCATCACTGGAGAATTTAATGTCCTCACCAAACCTGTCTCTAACAGATAGACTAGCATCGGTATACGGCATGTTTTGTGAGATTGATGAAACCGGACAGGAAAAAAATATGTATTTGATAAAGTCATCATTATCTTCCTCATGGCAAAGATCCTACCATTATTATCCAGTTTACCAAAAGATAACGGATCTTCTCAACGGAAAAACTCTCAAGGCAGCCTTCCCCCACATTAAACCAATTTTCTTTATAAAAAGTCAAAACGGCTCAAGCTACACATTTGCAGGATCCTACAACAACTTCATGACTGATTGCGCCCTCCGAGCAAATTTTACCTTGAAATACTACGGAACTCGACAAATTCCTGGAATTCGATTTAAAAACGGCACTTGGAACGGTCTAGTAGGAGAACTTATACAGCAAAGGGCCGACATAATTCCAACTTTAGCCATATCAGCAGGTAGATTCTCTTCCGTGGATTTTTCAAATCGAGTTACCAGGGAGCAGCTTGTATTTTCGGTGAACGTTCCTCAGCCCGTGTTGCAATGGAAGGCTCTTATTCAACCCTTGTCCCCTGTTGTTTGGCTCTGTACAGTATTTGTTTTCATTATTTTTATTTTCTTGTTTTACCTAGCATCAGTGGTCTCATCGACACCGGAGTCAATTACATATGGAAATGCACGTGCAAGCTCTTTTGGCACCGCCATTCTCATTCCCTACATGCTTCTTCTCGAACAATCTTACAACATATCTGGAAAATTCTCTCTTCGCCTTGTCACTCTTTTATGGATTTTACTCTGTCTTGAGATAGGATTGGCATACAAAAGCAATCTTGTCGGGTACTTGACATTCCCTGTAACAGAGCCAGTGCCACGGTCGTTCAACGATCTGTATCACCGACCAGACTACAAAGTTTACATGTTTTCTATTGGAGGGGCAGAAATTGAACAGCTAAAAACATCCCCGAGTCCAATAGCTCAGAATCTGGTAAACAGAGTGGTTATCTATAGAAATGCCAAGGCATGTTTAAAATCTGCGGCTGGTGGAAATGGTGTTTGCATTGCATGGAAAAACTTTTTATTAAGTGATATGGCCATGTATTTGCCTCCATATAGAAAAAGAGAGACGATGCAAGTAACAAGTGATTCTATTGGATGGGCAGATATTTGTATTGGATTTAGAAAGGGATCTATATATGTGGACGCTTTCAATTACTTTGTTGGTATAGTTAAATCTAACGGACTGATAAATAAATGGAATCAGGATTTTGTAAAGAGCGAACAAAGAAATATGATTAAAAGAATGCTTATGGGAAAAAGAGAAGGAAATGGAACCGAAAATCCTGAAATTAATGATAGTAAGGACGAGGAGGAAGAAGAAACTTCAGCAAAGAAGCTAACCGTAAATAATCTTTTGGTTGTGTATGCAGTTTATATTATTGGCTGTGTAATGACGAAATGCGCATTTTTGATAGAAATGCTGTACTATAAATTTAATAAAGTCTCTACAGAAAACGATGAAAATGATCCAAACTAAAGCTGATATAGCCTACTTTAGTGGACTAAAGTAGGTTTAGCTTCAATTTAATTTTTTAACAAATAAAACAAAATGCCAATCAAAATTATATAGTTTAGTACAAGTTATTACGCCAGTTGTGGCATCTATGCTATTTATTACTGTTGTAACACCTATCATTAAAGCATGTAATGTATTAAGCTTATAAAATAAAATAAAATGAGAATTTTGACACTTTTGTATGAAGTTTAGGTCTCATTTGTTGTAAGAAGTAAGCAATGTTAGCTTTTCATTCCTGAAGAAAGGCGGTGAATATAGTCTTTATTCATTCTAATTTACATTAATTTTGCAATTTTAGTAATAGAGGTGTTAGAGAAAACCCTAAACTGGTTATGCTATCTTGATGATGTAGAAGAAAAAAATAGAAGACACTTTCAAAAGTTTTTCACCTTAAACAATTCATTGAGAGTAAGTTCTGTTTAGGTTTTTGAATGTGTCCTGGCGGTTGATTTTAATAAAATATTGTATAAATTGCTTATGAAAATAACCAATAAAGAAAATCCTAGAAACAATTATTATAAAGTGAATTTTATGCTACACTTGGCAACTTACTTGTTCGTAATTTTAAAATCACTTGTCTAGCTACGGATTACTTTTATATGTACACAATTGAATAAAGTGTTACTAAATTACAATATTATTTGTTTCTTGGGCGAGGCATACATGTATATTATATGTGCAAACAATTTTTCACCATCATTGCGACAGCACGTGTACGGTATGGCAAAAAATTTTGAAGGTTAAACAGATATCATTTTACATCCTAATTCATTTTTCATTCAAAAGAAATGCATGAGAAAACCCGAATTACTTCTCATAGAAAAATATGAAGTATTGTGGTGTACTTACAACTTATTCTGTAATTATATTTTTGTTTTCTCCTCCAATTGGCTGTACAGATTTATTTACTGTACCTTTGCTAGAAAATATTGAAAGTCTATGGAAACTTCTGGAACGTGAGTGCTTCTTAAAATTTTTAACTACAAAAGAAGAGTCCGCACCAACAGAACAAATTTTGCAATGGAACAAAATTTCAGACTTTTCCCAGCCATATCAACTTACGTCATCTCACATTCTCAATCATTCATATGGATCAGTATTCAATCCAAAATATAAATCTCACTGTTGGACAGTAATAGTAGTATATTTTTACAAAGGAACCTCACCACCACCCACGTTCCAATCTAAAAGGCATCTATCCCATGACCAATTCATTTTTATTGCTGAAAATCGGCATTCATTGGATGCATTCTTGGAATGGAATAATGTAATTGACATTGTAGCTTTCAAGTATGGAATGCACTACAAATCATCAAACGATCAGATACGGTATCTTATAGAGCCGGACGTATATACAGGAAATTTTATCGATTCAACTTCACTTTCTTTGGAAAAACTATCTCCGAAATTCAACAACTTAAACGGTCGAACACTAAAATTACTTCACCTCTCCTTTGGATTCACCTTTGTCCACATAATCAACCCTAACAAAACTGATTATTACACGGGCACCATGTACTATTTATTTTCAGCCCTTGCTAAAACGACAAACTTTTCCATGCACGTTTATAATGAAGATTTACCGATCGGGAGTCATGACAAATGTTCCGGTAATTGGACAGGGATTATGGGCGAACTTCAGCGTGGAAAGGCTGACTTGTGTGCCGGCATAGGCATATCGTACAAGCGTTTCCCGTACGTTGACTATTCCACAGTGATGATGAGATCTCCTTTGACATTTAGTATTCGGAGACCAGAGCTTCTTTTACAATGGAGTGCTCTGATATATCCACTCACAGTAAGGACATGGCTATTGACGCTCAATGCACTTGTCCTTTCCACAGGTATGTCCATGCTGCTCGTCTACGTGAAACAGTATAAAGTCTCTGGTTATCATCACATTTTGGATGCTTTTACCTTACCCATCACCATAATTTTGGAACAGCATTATTCAACAAAAATGGTCTTATCCAATAGTGGCACCTCCACTTTACTGCAAAGCACAGCAGTTCTCTGTTTCATGCTAAGTTTTGTCATTGGAACTGCATACAAGAGCAATCTTGTTGGATTTCTCACATTTCCCAGGCAAACTACATTTCCCAAAACATTTTATGCGCTGTCTGAACAAAAGGAGTTTTCCTTAATTTTGGCGTCTGTGGGAGGAATGGAACACGAGCTGCTTCGAAGATCTTCTAAGACAACTCCAATGATAGAAGAGATTTCACGAAGACTCGAAGTGACAGAGAACATGACCTCATGTTTGGATCGACTTTTTGGAGAAAATGCTACTACGTCAGCTTGCATTTCCTGGTCGAATATTTTACATATGGAATTAATCCAGCAGTCACGTCAACATGGGATGCATTTCTTAAGACAACTTTTTACGGCCAATGATCGTGAACCTATGCTGTATGCAGATATAGCGGCAGCTTTTAAAAAGGGTTCTATTTATCAGCACACTTTCAACAGATATTTGGGAATTACCAGAGATACTGGACTGATTGACAAAATGATGAAAATGTTTTGGACGGATGAAAAGGAGCGTGCCAGAAAATCTCCAAGGGAGCAACCAAAGTCAAACTTTAGACCAATCTTTCCCAGACGGTTTAACCCTAATGAAAGACCGTTAAAGATTCTAAATTTGGTTGCACTTGGCATGGTGTATGCTATAGGTTGTGTGGCAGCAGTTGTTGTCAGCTTTGTGGAGAAAGTTATTAACTATATTGTAGTTACCCAATGGTCAAAATACTGAGTCACACTTTCTCATAGTCCACAAAAATTGATGTAATTAATTTGATTTTATTTAGAATTATAAATAAAATATTATAAACGAATAAAATATTTACTTTGAAAATAAATAAATGAAGTTGAAAATTTACATAGATTAATTATGTTACAAGTACTTTTCTTGAACTTTCATTTTCTTCCAATCAACTGCACCAACATTATCATTTATAGTGCTAAGTTGTTTGCTCAGAAACTTGTGACCTTTAGTTTCAATTATAAAGTTCATCTTGTCACATGTTATCTTTAATTAAAATTATTAAATGTCTCCAGGACTCCCGATGAGAATTCTAGTTATTCAGCTTTCAAAAAAGCTTTTGCTTGTATGTACTACGGGCTCGTTTTTAATTCTTTTATGCTTTTCTCCACAATCTTTAAGTAGCACATGTGTGCTTCACCAGACTTCAGCATTTTTCCCAGTTCAACCAAGCTGCGGGTCCACACTAAAAATTAGAAAATAAATATTAACTTTTCATTTAATTTTACATCACAATAATAAAAATGATCAACTTTAATACTTACGTGCGTTGTACTGTGCAAACTCCATGGACAGCATTTCATTCGTTTTCATTGCTTCAGTCATGGCTTCCATTTTCTCTATTGCCTCCTCTGTCTTTATAATGTCAATATTATTAATCGGATTTTGAAAAATACTAGACCAGCATGACGGGTTCTTGGAAGTCTTTGCTGAAGTTCTGCTTTTTCTGGAACAGATCAGTTCAAGCTCAGTTGTAATCAGTGTGTCCATTTTAACTTTGAATTTTTCCTTTCCCAATGTGAGGACAAAAAGGAAACACTATTTTATCTAACAGTAGCACAGATAAAACTAAATACACTTA
Source organism: Sinhomidia bicolor (assembly GCA_027743785.1). NCBI lineage: Eukaryota > Metazoa > Arthropoda > Collembola > Entomobryomorpha > Entomobryidae > Sinhomidia > Sinhomidia bicolor. Next base: position 16,177 of record JAHZMT010001060.1, read on the forward strand.
AAAATTAATGCAACTGTTTTTTTTCTTTTTTAATGCTTTTCCGGAACTTTGTTGGAAATTTGTGTTTGAAACTTGTGAATTTGCTCTCGATTATTGGAACCACAACATTGAATGAACATGTGAACGACATTTTCTCTGCATTTTATACTCACTTAGGTTTTTGTTGTATGGTAAATATGTAAATGCTTTTTGAGTATTAGCATCGCTGCTGCTTTCTTTTAAAATTTGATGACGATAATAGAAAGCAAAATGTATTAACATTTAAACTATTTTTCGCATGATGAATAACTCTGCTGCATAAACTTTTGCATACATATTTTTGACAGTAATTTTATACTTATGCGCATTACATTTTCTCGTAATAATGCAGTACACTCTTGATTATTGAGACCACAACACTGAATAAACATTTGAACGACATTTTCTCTGCATTTTATACTCACTTAGGTTTTTGTTGTATGGTAAATATGTAAATGCTTTTTGAGCTTTAGCATTACTACTTTCTTTTAAAATTTGATGACAATAATAGAAAGCAAAATGTATTAACATTTAAACTATTTTGCGAATGATAACTCTGCTGCATAAACTTTTGCATAAATATTTTTGACAGTAATTTTATACTTATGCGCATTACATTTTCTCGTAATAATGCAGTACAAGATTAATTTTTGTTCCAGACATCATTATTTGATGCCACAATTTTTAAATAATGAAATAATTTAATGAAATTTAATTAATAATTAGCTTGAACAAGAACTATTTACTTTATTATCATTTAATTTAAATAAATCCATCAATCAGCAAAAAACTGCAACAGTACATTGAAAAAATTAACATTAAGCCGCAGAAAAAGGAAAGATAACCTTCTATTCGAAACTTAACGACAAATCAGAAATTAAAGCTATTATAGTCTGAAAACAAAAGTTGAACTTTAAAATTATTACCAATCAATTAAAATTTCATTAGTTTTAACTTAACTATAAAATTGATTAATGACATAATTACATACAAATATTACACAAAAAACCGGGAAATGACTACCTTTTTTGTCTCATTAATCTTCGTATTCATTCTCTGACAATTCATGGTTCTTATCGGAGGCAAATTTATATCTAGGCTTATATTTTTTCCTGATGATATGGTTCTCTTTTAACTTATCCAATGTTTTAGATCGATGCCTATTTCTCTTAGGAGCTTTAGATTTTTTCTCTTCATTACCATTAATGGATTTTGAAGAATGTGACATTAATGAAATAAGGATTCGCTCGCATTCTTTTGATGAACTGATAACTTTCAGTTCACCCGATGACATCACTACTGGCGCCTCCTTCTTCGACGGAGACATTATTAGTATTGTTCTACGGACGAGTTCCACTGGTCTTGAATTGTTATGCGAAGAGAGTTGACTTGAGTTTCGATAAATTGGAACTTTGTATATCACTTGTCTGGGGTCGACAATACCAATGTTCTCTGAATTGAACTTGGAGGGTTTGCACTGTTCTATTGCGCTTTCCAGCTTCTTGACGTCTTCGAGACGCCCACATTTCTTGGCCGCCCAAGATTTCACGATTTCATCGCCGTCCATCCTGACTAGTTTACCTATTCAAATATAAAATACAAATATATTTTTCAAGAAAATAAATACAGTAGTTTTTTGTAGTTAATTGGAGATATGGCCTGCTTCAAGTATATTTTAATTTTCTGTTCTTTCCGCTCTAATTTCAGTCCAATAAAAACACCTCAAGTGGAACTGTAAAAGCTTTGACGTTCAATGGGTATGTGCTGTAATTGTGATAGCTTTGTTGTAAAAAACTAAAAGTTACGAAATTGATTGCTATGAATGTACCATAAGCCTGAGTCTGGCACGCATTAAATGCTTGTGTAACTTGTATTTTTTAACAAAGGTGAAGAAACAACTTTAATTAGTACTTGAATCTGGACGCTTGCTTCTAAACACAATTTCTCGCACAATTTGCTCGACCAGAGTTGTAGAGGGAAGGTTTCAGACGTTTTGTATTTATCAGGAGCCCAAAGAGACAAGCAAGTGACACTCCCACTACTAATTACTAAATAGCTGACAAAACGTGTCATTATTTTTTGTAACTTTTGTTTCCTCAGTGACTCGAAGTATGTAAATTAGAAAGAACCCACAATAACACACGGTAACTTGCTGTGATTACCTTAAACAAAGCTTTATTTTCAGGAGGTTTAAAACGGGGCAAAATGAAAGTGTGTCTCCTTATTATTATGACTTTTCTGATTTTCCCAATTTTGAAAACAACTACAGTTTTTAATGGCGAAGAGAAGGTTTCTGGTGTTCTTACAGAGTCTCTTCTAAAAGATCTGCAATATATTAGAAAAGTAACAGGGAGGATTTGTACACTTCGTATATACCATACTGGTAACGTGTTACACTTGGCTTCTGTAGTCAAAAGAATAGAGCCATTTGAACTATACCAAACTGAAAATGGAAGTTCCAAGTTGTATTACATCCAAAATAAGCATCGATCCTGCTGTAGAACTGTTATTTTTGTGATTTTGAGTGAAGAAATGACAATTTTAAAAAGAAACGTTTTGGGGAATTCAGTTTACGATGTGTTTATATTTCTTTCAGAAAATAAATCAGCGTTGGAGACTGCAAGAAAAGTAACAGGGAGGATTTGTACACTTCGTATATACCATACTGGTAACGTGTTACACTTGGCTTCTGTAGTCAAAAGAGTAGAGCCATTTGAACTATACCAAAATGAAAATGGAAGTTCCAAGTTGTATTACATCCAAAATAAGCATTGGTCCTGCTGTAGAACTGTTATTTTTGTGATTTCGAATGAAGAAATGACAATTTTAAAAAGAAACGTTTTGGGGAATTCAGTTTACGATGTGTTTATATTTCTTTCAGAAAATAAATCAGCGTTGGAGACTGCACTAAACAAGTGTAAAGTTATGGACAAGGTAGCGATCAAATATGGAATGTACTACAAAAGTCAAATAAAATATTTAATTGAACCAAAACTATATACTGGATCATTTATAACATCCAATAAATTGCATATTTCAAAGAAATTCAATAATCTAAACGGAAGAAAGTTGAAAGCTCTCATTTTCATTGTCTCTCCAATAATAGCAGTTGAGCGTGCTAAAAATGGAAGTGTTTCCGGCTACCGAGGTTCCCATTACAACTTTACCATTGAAACCGCTACTCGAACCAATTTTACTCCAATATTTTATGGTGAAGATCTTCCAGCTGGAGATCGACTTGAAAACGGCACTTGGACAGGGTACAGTGGAGAAATTGTCAGTGGAAACGCGGATATCTTTCCAATTGGAGGAATAACAGAAGACAGATACAACCTGTCGACGTTTACCACATTGTCATACAGAGAATCCATGACGTTTTGCGTGAAAGAACCCGAACCTCTACTTCACTGGCATGCGTTGGTATTCCCATTGTCAAAAACCGTTTGGGCCTTTACCTTGTTATCATTTAGTAGTTTTATCGTGTTATTCAGTCTTATCGCTACATGCAAACTTTTGTTAACCCACACTTTTAGCTGGTCAGTTTTTCTAGAAGAAGGAATATTTTTACCGTTTGCTTTATTTTTAGAACAAAATAGCCGAATTCCAAATCAAATGACTGCAAAAATTACTGCTATTCTCTTAATTTTGATGGCACTTGTAATTGCAACTGGCTACAAGGCTAATTTGATTGGCTACTTGACATTTCCAGAAAAACAACACATTCCACAAACATTTATGGACCTACATGAACACAAGGGCTATGCCATCAACTTGTTTTCATTTGCAAGCTTGGAATTGGGAATACTAAAATCATCTCCAAGTGTCGCCTTCAAGGAAATTGTACAGCGATTGAAAGTCATAAAAAGCATGGAAACATGTTTAACGTCAGCAACGGAAGAGAAAACAGCATGCATAATTTGGAGAAATGTGGGCATTACTGAAACGATGAAGCAATTGGCAACATATCCAGAGCTGAAGTCGTTGTTTTGGTCGCAGGATTCAGCAACTGTTATTGATATCGCAACGGGTCTTAGGAAACATTCGATTCATTATGAGATATTCAATAGATATACTGGTGCTGCAAGGGAGAGTGGGCTAATCGACAAGTGGAGTAGGGACGAAATGAATTTGGGGCGGGATATTGCCTATGCCGCTGTGGCAGCCTCCTCAAGTAATAATGGGGGTAAAGCGAAAAGAAATAAAAGAATGTCAAATTATGCTGAAGACAATGAAAGCCAAGAAAAGGAGAGTTCCTCTAGGTCAAAACCATTAAAAGTTGCAAATCTTGCTGCTATAGCGTACGCGTTTGTATTTGGCTGTTGTGTGTCCTTCATTTGCTTAGCGATTGAGCTGTTAATTAAGCTATTGTCCAAGTATATAAATGTAGGCATTCAGTTTTATGCAAACATTTTTCATGTGAAGTCGTCTGGAATTATATTATAGCATTGACAGTTGATGGTGACATTCATTTTTGATTGAATAATAAACAGTATTGAGTGCACTGTGTTTGAATATAACAATTAAATGAGTTTTTTGTGCACGCCTCCTTATTAAACTTTTCTTAGATCTCACAAAACAGTCATATGTATTTACAGGTAATAAAGACTTTGCCTAGAATTGTAACTAGGTAATTGCATGAAAAAAGTTTTTTCTTCTTTATTTACATTTATTTCATTGGCAGCAAACATTAGTGAATTGAGAGGTTAATCTTCTTGATTGCCTGAACGACTAAAATAGGTACCTTTCAGTCAAGGTTCATAGAATAATGCTATGTTTATACCGTGCTTTATCTATAGACAAAGTTCTACGTATGTAAACAGAGCATTCTTCCATGGTCAACCTAAGTTTCAATAACACAAATCAAATCTCATATCTATCACTAACAAATATTACAAAATATTATCATTTATTACAATATATTATCATTAACTAAATATTACATCTACTACGTAATAAGTAACTTATAAAAGATTTAAAAAATAATTACGGTACCGATGTTATACTTAGTCACTATTTTTACAAAGCACCTTTAAAATTGATTTTCCCATAAATTATGCAAAGATTTGTGAAGTCATTTAAAGCAAAATTGCTAAATGTTCTTCCCAGCTGTTGCAATACGAATTTTTCCATTTTGTTTTCGGGAGACCCCGTTTTAAAATAAAAAAAATCTTTTTAAAAAATTACACCAATTTATCATTGCTGCTGACAGTAGTACGATGATGGTGAAAATATTTTACAACATATATATTCAATAAATGAATGTAGTATTTTGCATATGTGTTGAGAAATTCTAGGTGTCAAATATCTTAGAAATACTGGCTTAATTTACAACTTCGGAAAGTTACTTTATACAGAAATTGTCATAAACTGTTTGCCAGTTTAAATGACAGAACGTTTAAACTGTCCTTTTCCTGTAGCGTTTCACCAACTTCGTATTGGAAAGTTACTTAATACAGAAATTGTCATAAACTGTTTGCCAGTTTAAATGACAGAACGTTTAAACTGTCCTTTTCCTGTAGCGTTTCACCAACTTCGTTAGCAATAGTCGATTCGATTATCTACACATTTACACAACGATTAAATATCATTAATGCACACACTATAAATTGAATAATTACAATTTTACTCCCTTTATTGGGCTTGTCGTAAAGAGCTTTGGTATGTTATTGATTCATTTTACGTTGACAACCCTTGAATAAACCAATCAACCTGAATATAATGAGTATAATTTAGAAATAAAACAGAGTTTATATAAGTACACCTACATGAACAATGCATTTATTATTTACAGTATATTGACGTTCCAATAATATCCTATGACAAAATTTAATTACAGTACTTATTCCCAATGTCAGTAATCACTAATCAGCTATATTCAGCCTTCGTCTAAAAGACAAGCTATCTTTCCTCAGATATTTATCACACAAGCCAGCAGGCATAAAAATATCATTTTAAGAGAAAGTAGAAGCTGCTCAGTGGAAAAAAAGTTGCCCTACAGTAATAGCATCTAATTATATGTATTGATAGAACATGCGCTATACCTTTATTTTAAATTTATTGCTTCTAACTGCAATAATCACTGGTGTTGAACTAATAACTGAGCTCTCATTTCCTTCCGGTTCAATATATTTGTCTGAAGCTTTATTGAAAAACCTATACAATACAAGAAAAGTGACAGAGACGTTATGTACAATTCGTGTATATTCTGAACCAAATGTATCAGAAATTTACGTACCTCAGCTCTTTGAAAATTATGAGCCGCTTGAATTATTTCATAATAAATTGCGAAATATTCATAAGCATCCGCCAAAACACAAGTTTCGATCCTGTTGTTGGAGCATAGTATTCGCNCCGCCAAAACACAAGTTTCGATCCTGTTGTTGGAGCATAGTATTCGCCATTTCAAAGAAGGATGAGCCAATATTGAAAGAAGCCGTTTTAGGAAACACAATTTACGACCAATTCATTTTCATTTCTGACAGTCGGTTGGATTTAGAAAGTGCACTGTCCAGTGGCCGAGTTATTGATAAAGTAACTGCAAAATACGGAATGTATCTGGACAGTACCAAAACCAAAGTGAACTATTTAGTGGAGCCACCGGTTTACACAGGATCCTTTATTAATTGTCAAAAGAACAAAATTTCTAAAATAGTTAATAATTTAAATGGAAGAACAATAAAGACTCTTCTCTATTTGCTTCGTCCTAATATAATGCTTGAAAAAGACACAGATGGAAAAATTATTGGATATCGTGGCTCTCATTAACAAATATACTATTGAAATAGGAAAAACTGCAAACTTTACTCCTTCCATGTATGGTGAAGACCTACCACTTGGAGAAGGATTGGAAAATGGAACATGGACAGGCTATATGGGAGAGATGCAAAGCGGTCGTGCTGATTTCACTCCCCTCGTTGCAATCATTGAGAATAGATATGGCCTCATGACATATAACACTTTATCATACAGAGAGCCATTGGTGTTCTGTGTCAAGGATCCCGAACCCCTTCCTCAATGGCTGGCGTTGGTATATCCATTGCCAAAAACTATTTGGATTTACACACTGCTATCACTCGGCTCATTTGTTATATTATTCAGTATTATTGTTACGTGTAGACTTATTATTGCGCAGAAAAGTTCAAAGCTCCACACATCATTTTTTATTCAAGAAGGAATCCTTCTCCCATTAGCTATACTTTTTGAACAAAACAGCCGTATTCCAATTCAATCATCGGCGAGAATTGCTGCCATATCTTTAATTTGGTTTACGTTTGTAATCGCAACAGCATATAAAACCAACCTGTTTGGGTATTTAACCTTCCCTGAGAAGCAAATTATTCCAAAAACATTTACTGAATTATACCAACATAAAGAATACACGATTAATCTGTATTCGTTCACAACGTTGGACATTGAGCTGTACTTGTTTAAGTCATCTCCAAGTGCTGTATTTCGGGGTCTTGCGAAAAGAGCTAATATTATGTACAGTGTAGAGCACTGCCTAAAATCCGCAACGAAGCAGAATACTGCATGTATATTTTGGAAACTGGTGGGTTTGGGAGAAATGATGAAACACTTGGCAACCTTTCCACAATTGAAATTCCTGACGTTTCCGCAAGACGCTGAGTTTGTGATAGATATAACAACTGCGGTAAAAAATCATTCGATTCACTTTCAAATTTTTAATCGGTACGTGGGGGCGGCAAGAGAAACTGGATTGTTTGGTAAATGGATGAAAGATGAAATGATTTTTGACAGGGATATGGCGTATAAGCCTGTTGCGAAGAATCGAAATAGCACAGAAAAAAGGAAGGAGAAAGAGATTGACATAGATTCTTATGGTGATGATGATAATTATTATGAACAGAAAGAATCGTCTGAAAAGAAGCCGTTAAAAGTTAAAAATCTTGTTGCAGTAGCGTACGTCTTTATAGTCGGATGCAGCGCCTCAGTTGTATGCCTACTAATTGAAGTGATCATACAAAGAATTGTTTCTTGTACTTACACAGTTACACAACCGTTTACCATAGAAGTAGCATAATAATTACTCATACAGGCCAACCACGAATTAAAACTAAATGAATGCGGTACATACATTCGAAAATAAATGTAATACATATTATATCTTTGTGGAACAGTAATTTTTTTTTAGTTTTTTTGCAATATTACAGGTTTAAAAATAATCTGCCCTGTTAAATTTTTAAAGGTTGGTTGAAACTGACTTTAAACAACTTCAAAATAAATACATGTATGCAGAATTCACTGGTCAATAATCAGTCAATCGCTATATATAGTAGCTAAGCACCTTGTGAGAAATTTGATGAGAAAAAGCGCGTCATAAAAGCAAAATCCATTCCGTTATGCTATATATGTAACTAATGTCAATAACTAATTGCAAAAATTGGCTTATGACTTTTATGGTCAACTTGTTTTTAATTGAGGGTTATTGCAATACTATAATTACATACGAGCACACGTGCATTTATTGATTGTATACCAAATTACATTACATATTTTTATATAGCATTCAGTTTGCGATGTTCATATACTTTTCAGTATTTTTGTTATTTAATATTGTCTGGCTTTGATTAACCTTTTTTATATTATTTTATTCGGTAATAAATAAAACGTATTATTATTTATCATAAAGACTTGATAACGTATAGTTAATAAAAAATCTATATATTAATGTGTATAATTTTAAAAGTTGCTCATTTTTCCTCCCGTCTTCTTATCAGCTAAAGGCTTTCTTCTTACAATACTGCGGAAATGTAAAAATGAGGTTTTTATTTTTAGCTTTTTCCTTACTTTTTATTAACATTGCAGTAGCTGGTGAACTAAATAAGTCTTTTATTTCAAATACAATCAAGTACCTAACTGAAACTCTACTGAAGAATCTGGATTACGCGAGAAAAGTCACAGAAATGAGTTGTACGCTTCGGATTTATATAAACGTCAGTGTGGAGACGAAAATTCACGTTCCTTCATTTTCCAACAACTATGAACCATTTGAATTATTTCAAAACAACTTTGGCAATATTCAGTTGCATCGCCCGCAGCATAAATTTCGATCAAGTTGCTGGAGTACAATATTCACTATTTTTAATCCAGAAGAGTCAATTTTAAAGGAAAAGGTTTTGGGTGATACTGTTCACGATCAGTTTACTTTCGTTTCAGAAAGTCGATCGATACTGGAAAAAGCCCTGCGTAAGGAACAAATAATTGACAAGGTGGCTATCAAATATGGAATGTATATTGATAGTTGCAACACAGACGACACCATTAAAATAAGATATTTACTGGAACCTTCAGTTTACACAAGCTTTTTTATCGATTCGGAGACTTTTATAATTTCCAAAGTATTCAACAATTTAAATGGTAGAACGTTAAAAATTCCTCTTTTAAGCATTGCACCAGGAATAATTATTGAACGAGACAACAATCAAAG
>JAHZMT010001062.1:0-11083 GCA_027743785.1 Sinhomidia bicolor
ACTAAAAACGCACATTATCACATCAAAATCATGCAATAATCTTTCAAAAATGTAATCGTGATTTGTGAGTGTTGTGAGTTTGATGATTATTTTCGCTTGCAATATGCATACTATGTGTAATTATAGGAAATTAATGCATTGCCTTGGAAATTATCTCAACTATTTTAAAACCTATTAAATGGTAATCGATAAAACAATAATTTTAGTGACAAACCAAAAGAGATTAAGGATCTCGGTTTTGCAGTTTTTAGATTCAGATTTTGCAGATCTTTCGGCCGTTTTTACATAATATGCAGTATGTACAGTAAACTAAGTAAGTAGTGAAATCGACTATTTTTCTAGCTAATATGAAATACAAGCGGGTCTCCGTACATTTACATTATTTGTATAATTAAAATATTACAAACAAAATATAAACGGAAAATCGAAAAATACATATAGCTTTATACTACATATTATTATGTTTTACAGATAAGCTATCGTTAGTCAGTTGTGCATATATTTAAACTTATGTAAATGACACAATTTGTCGTGTACAACTGCAACATTAACATTTTAATCAAGTATCGATTAAATGGTTTTTTAGAAAACTGACATTCAAAAATGCAATATTTTAAACGTTACATTATATTTGTTACGATTTGCATTATATTGTAGTTATATTCTTATTATGTTCAATTTGTGCTACTTTTATAACCGTTGACAGTATAACTGTTGCGTTTTATACAATCTTTTGCAATCGAGTAAGTACTTAAACATTTTTATCATCATATAGTATTTTATCGTAAAATTGAATTCATATTATGTAGTTATTAAACATTAATCATATAAACTTTGTTGCAATCGTATTTAGTTTAGACATTAAAAAGAGAACGAGACTGTTTAGAAAATAAGTTGATTTCCTATGATAATTTCTTAAGAAAAAACAGCAGTTCATTTTGTTGAAATTATTATAAATAAAATCCCAATAAAAATGTATAATTCTACTTTATGTCTTTTAGAATTTCACAACATTTTGTAAATTCACGTTACTTATGGTTATTGACATATAATCTTCCGAAACGGAACTAGTTAACCAATTTTATTCAACGCACATTATTAATGACAAAGTATTATCTAATCTAACTAACCACAAAATTTGCGCTAAAAACCTGGCAGATAACTACATTGCAACATGTACTAATAATGATGCTGGAATATTTTATATTTCATTAAACGTAAAGAGTTGGAATTATACATGTACAAGTTAGTACTCATCTCAAGATTTGTGAAGTAAATCTTGCTCAAGGTCATTGATAGCAGTAAGTATGCACCTATGGACATATGCAGCCAGTCTATCTCATAGCAAGCACGTAATTATTAAAAAGTAACGAATCTCATAATCAAGCACAGAGGAAGTAGAGACGCTGAGTTTATTAGTTGTTTTTGAATGCAGTGCAGTGAGAATCTTGCATTTGCATGTAACCCAACAGACCAAAAGTTTGTATTTGCTCTCGCTCCTTTCTACTAATTACACTTACTTGGAAATTCCACATTTACTCATTGTAACGTACGTACCAAGGAAATTTTTTTATGATGAAAAATACTTAATTGTACATTTTAAATTTTAAAATGTCGCAAACGTATTTTGAAGAAGACAACGACAATCAATTTGAGAACACCGTGTTTCAGACAATGGAACTGTTAAATTTTTCAGTAGTTCCACGGCAGCCAATAATGGAAAATTCAGAGGAAGAATTCATTACAAACTGTGTTGTTAATAACAGTGAAAAAAGTTTACAATTTGAACATAACGATAGTCAACCTTTCTGTGATCTGTTTCAAAAGCTGGAAAATGATATAGTGCATACCAAAGAAAAAGAAATATTAGTTCTGCTAAAGAAATTGGAAATAGAAAAACAACTGCGGAAAGATGCAGAAGAAAAACGTGTTAAAATAACAAAGTATTTAGTTCTGTTGCATCATAACATTGGGAAATTGATAAGCAACTTACATTCAATGTTTGCAAAGAAGCGTCGCAGCAGCACGTTTTTGAAAATTGGACCTTTTCAAGATCAATGTAAAAGAGATAGATTTTTCAAGGAATTTAGAGCGTTGACTGCTAGTTTGGGTAATGGTAAAGTAGACGATTTTTTCGGAACAATTGTAAGTTTGAAACTTTTAAACCAGTTAATTGACGAGTCCACTACAACAAATGCGGACAGGAAACAAGGCAGCAGCGAAAGTAGTAATAGCAACAATGAGAATTTTTTCACATGCAGAGTATTTTCTCCCAATGAAACTCAGGAATTGTCAACGACAGCAGCAGAGCCCATAGCAAGTGGTGTCAGTACACCTACGCCAGTAGTCCATAATAACGGTAACAACAGTGTTGATAGTACAAATTTGGCGCGTTCGAATAACAATAATTCTATTTTGTTGCAATTATTACGGGACACCTCATCGTCACCGTCCTCAAATCCAACCACATTGGTTGAAAGTCGACATATTTTTGACAACGCCAAACGTGATCCTCATTTCTTTTACTGCACTTGCGGGGTCAAATTTTCACGAGACAAGTATTCAGACCTTAATAACCACATTAAATATTATTCAAAGACTACTAGTCAAAAGGAACACGAAACGAGGAAACGTAGCCATACCAGTATTGGTGGTAGCAACGACACTAGGAGAAATGGAAGTATTTTAAAATGCACACAATGTGGGGAATATTTTTACAATAGTTCCTCTCTCTTGGAGCATTGCGTAACTGTTCAGTAAGTAAAATTATTGATTTTAAGTTCAAAAACATGTAATTAGATGTGTGTACTATTTTTTAAATTTTGTAATAGTGTAAATGTATCTACTGAAGTTGGACAAGAAAATTTACATTGCACTCAACCGGACGAATTTTCGGAATTTTTGGCATCGAATAATTCCAAAAGTTTATCAAACTAGGTGACCCGGCCCTAAATTCTAATATGGAGAAATACATTGAATTCTTGCAGGAATGGAAAAATGCAATTAAATTTGACAGATGTGTCAAATCAAATCTGTTTTGTGCTTAAAATAGAAAGCAACGTAACCAGTGTGACGTGTAAAATCAAAATAAAAAATGCATAACTTATAACTCGCTGCAACCTTATCGGTTATGGTTATCTCTGTGTTTTATCAGGTTGAATAAATATTTATAATAACTTTGATTATCTTCTATTCTCATTCCTGTTACGTAACAAAACAAAACAATTAAATTTTACAAAATGTAACACTGCGTGACGAGTTTTCTTGTAATTATGAACTCTTTTCCTCTGCTTTTAACTTTTGTTTACCAAATACCAAAATACCAACTGCATCTTTCATTACAAGAAGCAACATCTCGGTAATATATTTCTACTGAACGTGAACGAGAACAAGTCTAGCCACATAACGAAAAACAAACTCAAGGTCAACAAGTTCATTATTATCTTCGTTTTAAAAAACAATTCATACATAATCCTGCATTGTACAGTTTTTCCATACATCATGATATCGTATATCTGTGCAACTTTACTTCAGGTTAGGTTTAATCTCAACCGCTCACTAGATGATGTGGGCAGAGCAGTTAATGTATTTATTTTTAAAACGGAACATTTCCTTAAAGCAACCTACGCCAAATATGCAATTGTCTTGTTTTGGATGATGCAAGTTGATAACTAGGTATCTAACAGCATGTTTACAAAAGCATACAAAAAAGTGCTAAACATAGGTATTTAGGTATTAAGTATAACGTCGTGTGTTATTGATAACCTGTACAAATAAATACTTGGCATACATTTACCAGCTTACTAATTTTTACACAATAAATTCTGAATTCACTTCAAAAAGTTTCAAAAAGATGTCATTGCACATTTGCGTTTTTGATAAAAGGCATTAACTTGGGTTTGTTTGCTGTAATTTTAAACTAGTCATGTCCAGTATTCTTTTGAGTTTATCGACAAATACCTGGATGGTAACAAGTGTTGATGAAGTAAATGCGTTTGCACTTTTGACGCAGAGAAAAATTAAGTATGTGGTCGCGACTATGGACACGTTCAATCCGAAACCAGTATTTGTATCAATTAAGTATTTTTTTCCTGCACCAAGTTTTGCTGCAATACAAACAATTGTTTCTTGCCATTATCACAACACAACTCTTCTTTTCTTTCACTCAACTGGTAAAAGCAGGTGCACTAGCTGTGAAAATGACACGTGAACAAAATGTGATTGTGGAATAATGGGTTTCCATGACGTGTGTACTGACTTGTGAGACTAATGTTGAATGTATTTACAAAATGAATATTTAATTCCAAATAGACAGCGCGATAGTTACTAAAACCTTCACCAGCAGCACTTCGTTTATGTTTTGATAGTGCTCGGCTAGTGGATAAAAAGGGTGATTTTCAATATTGCCATATTACTGCTTAGAATAAACCCGGTGTGCGTGTGAGCTTACGTTTTAATAATTCCTCCAGACTTGAGCTAGTTCTTGAAGACGATGAACTTGGAGTTCAAATAAAGAATTCGTAATTGCTATTTTTTGATGTATACCTGTACAAAAACTGTCAAAATATTTAAACTATATTATGTTAGAATTTGTACGCAAAAGAATGCAAATTCAGGACCTTTTTCAATTGGTTTGCTTCATGTTTTGCTACTTGTAGTGTCATGTACTATTCCATATACCATAAATAAACTGACCGTTGCGTCGATTGGATTAAAAAAAGTACCTACCTGCCTGAGTCTGTCCGTTAACTAACCATAATAAATAATTTTTTCCCCAAAAATGATTTATTCATTACCACCTCGGCGGCAAGTATTTTTTCTTTCTCCTTCGGCTAAAGCATTTTACGAATCCACCTCCCCAAATAATATCATTTCATCTACAACCCCAGATCACTTTTCATCAGTTCGATCTGCAGCACAGCACATTTCCCGGTTACTCCTCATTTTTGTTCCATCATCCTCCCCGTCTACTTGCAGACAAGTCAATCCAATACAAGATCACGATGATAATGATGACGGTGGTAGTAATAGTAGTGAACGTTTAACTTCAAAAAGTCCAGCAGTTATTCTTTCAACTTTTTTCAACTTTTCTTTCCATCTCTGTTTCTCTCCTTTTAAGTTCATTATTGTGGACAACAACCAATTTTCATTACACAGGTTTTTGCCACAACAGGTCAGATAATAAAGCATATATTATTCATAAATTATTATTACAGGAAAAAACAAAATGCCTAAATATTTTATTGATCTTGACGCTGTAATTTGCAATGCAAAGTTCCTGTGTGCTCTGATATCCATTACATCCATTCTCATCCGCCTTTCCGAGTTCCGGGAGTCGTGGCCCACCCAGCCGCATGAATCGTGGAATCCAGTCTCCTACTTTCGAGTTTCAAATGCTCTAAGTAATCTCATCTTTCATCTTGTTATCCTGCTGACCCTTTGGATGTACAGCGATCGTATTCTGGAAATTCTTAATTTTTTTCAACGACCAAATAATAGCTTGCATTTAAGAAGAACCTGGCAAGTGAAAGCTCCCTCTTTCACCGTTATACTTTGTATTTTTAATGCCGTCGTGGGGACAGCATGTTTTATATTTGGCACTGACATTTTCTCGTTCTCCCAATGGCATCCCCAAAATTTGTACAGCTGTCTATTACACCGTGCAAAGTACACATTGTTTTTTCATAGTCATCCAACTTGTGACAATCATGTTTTCACCCAAGAAATGAACGCACTTGACCATTTAATGGCTATCGTGTTTGGAATAAGTTTGTACTTTAGAAGAATTAATGGTTTGTACGAAGAGCTATTTATACTTTTGGGAGCGTTCACATTCTGGCTGAGTGCAAATGCCTTTTCTCAAGGGCTTGAAAGTAAAGAAAGGCGCAACGCTACTGGTGTGCGACAAAATAACTGGTCGTTTGTGTATGGAAAATATTTGAAAATAACGGAGCTGTCAGATTTGATAAACAATGCGTATGGACCTGTCTACTTTGTTTTTACCATCACCTCCATTTTCTACTACTCTATTAATTTGGATAATTTGCTAGTAAGCGATGACGTACTTGTGAGGGCAAAGTTTATTGCGTTCTACTCAGGACTCATCTTTACGTATCTGCTATCCGCGGATATATGTCGACAGGTATATACTTATCGACTGTTTTTATTTTTTGACAAGGCAAATAATATACATAATATGCAAGTTGGTTAATAATTTTGGTTAATAGATTGGGTATCTGGAAATATGGATTTCTAAGCATTTGGACGAAAAGTCAATGTCGGACCTCTCTCACAAGCAGCTGTCTCTAATACTTCATGAGATCGCAACTACCAGAGTGGGAATGACTGGATGTCATTTATTTACAGTTACCTATTCTATGGTGGCACAATTGGCGGGTGTGTTAATCACATATTTTATTATTTCTGTGCAATATCGGGATACCTAACATTTCAAACATTTTTCGATTTTTTGTCGTCGATTGATGATGAAACACAATTTTGGGTGCTATTAAGTTATTATTTGAAGTATAAGTTGGAATGGAGCAATTTATATTTTAATTTGACTTTATGGGGCAATATCATTTTTACATTAACAAACCATAGGCATAGTGTGCTCAAGTCCATGACATAAACAAATGGTAATGTACAATTTGTGAATATGAGTACACCGACGATTGGTATACTAGGTATACTATAAGTTCTACATGCCAGTATAATAAACAGCTATAAAGTAATACTTTAAATAGGTACGGTTAACAATGTTTTAAATATGATCAATATTTATGTTAAGTATAAAAACACTAAGGAGCAGAGAAATGTTTCAGTAAAAAATTCAAATAAGCTTTATGCTGTATTGCCGTAGTTATTATTGGTCAAAAAATGTGTCAAGGAGGTTTATATTTTCCTCGAAAATCGTTAAAACACTACTTCAAGTTTATATTTTAATTTTTTAGCTGGTTTTGCAATATAACACCTACTTTAAATTATCAAATATATATAATGGATTTTTAGTATAATATGTCTATAAAGAGAAAGTAAGTACCAACAAAGTGTATGATTTCCTCTTCAAATTTAACAGTACAAACTTTGATGTAAAAATTGAATTGACTTATAATAAGTGTAATAGATCTGGTTTCTAGCTAAAAAACAACTCTAAACAATTGAATATAAATAAATGAATTTGTTGTTTTTTTATAACTTTTGAGACAAAAAAGAATAGTTTGTTTTCTAAAGCTTGTGCACTAAATTCCGATATTAAACAAGTAAAGTAGGTTTGACATGCAACTGAAACGAGTTTCCAAAAAGTTTTGTAGTTGTGCAATACGCAGTAAATAATCATCATTTTAAGTCATGACTTTCTCAGTTTCATTATGTTGTGCACTCAATTAAAACAGATTAACAAACAGAACTTTATTCCCATCATAGCGCTCCTACTAATTTTTCCTTTTGTAGACAGCGATGATTTTAAAAGCACACATCGACATTTGCACGCTAGCAAATTCAAGGCATTTTCAAAAAGTTGTACAATTCATTTTTCTTTTACAAAAATTATTACCTGGTTCCTACACGCAAATTCTGTAGTCATTTTCCCTTGAAAAATCTTTTTTCGAACAATGCCAGGATATTCAAAGTTGCGTATGCCTTAACACAGTTGTAAACACTTCAATCCCAGACATAGCCAAAATTTCGGATGACACTAATCCAGTAGATTTATACGGTGAATACATCGAAGCTGCAAGAAGTGAACATAATTTGTATAAAACTATTCTAAAGAAAGCATTCTTGTCTGCTCAACGACACCAGCAAGTCTGTATTGTGCACTTTCCAAAAATTACAATATACACCGGTGCTAATGAAATACGATTCAGTTCTGCCGATAATTTCTTTTGGCTAAGTGGTCTAACACGAAACTTCTAATCAGATACAACATTTTGCACTTGTGCCTTTACTATTAAAATTTCAAAATGATTTCAAAGTAATTCCTCGAGTGTGGGCTACAGTCAATCTAAACTCCCATTTAGTCTTTCTCGATCATAATGTACATTCTATATTACTAGGCTCTCCAGTAGTTGACCAGGAACGGGAAGATGAGATTATGTTTAATTGGATTACCATTCCAGTTTTGAAGGTGACTCTGTTAAACATTTCTAGTGTATCTTTACAAAATCCTGAGCAAATTGAGCAATTTTTACAGAGCAAACATGGATGGATTAGTCGATCGTCGGAAAAGAAGGCTGGCATTTTTTCATTTGATTTAATAAACACAAGACAACGAGCTTTGGCTTTTATAAAGAAAGCTATTTCGGATGCATTCAACTGTTCCATAGATTGCGAACGCTGTGGAGGAAAGTTTGCTTTACAAAACGTTTTTAAACAAAACCACACGTTGATTGGCATGAAAAACGATCACATCTCGTACTACCTAAAATTATCTAATCAAGGCTGGAAATATGTGACCGTTCTAGGTTCAAATCAAATGGTATGGTCTGCAAATATACTGTCAATATTTTGGTCATTGTCACTGCAAATCTGGATTTTATTTTGGATCACCTTTACATTGATTTGGTTGATAATTGTAATGTCCAACCGGAAGTTACCTGTTGTATTTGGTGGGATTTGGCTATTTTCCACAACTTTAGAGCAAGGCAGTAATGGAACAGACTTTCAGCGCAAATCAATAATCCTGCTTGGTTGGATGCTGTTGGTAATTCTTTTGCGAAACCTGTACACGTCAACACTTTATGCCAACATTACATCGCAACCACAACCAAGTAACTTGCCAAAATCAATAGAAAGATTACTAGAAAAGTGGGAACATTCCAGGGAGCACAAGATTTTTATGCATATGAAAGCGCTANAAACCTGTACACGTCAACACTTTATGCCAACATTACATCGCAACCACAACCAAGTAACTTGCCAAAATCAATAGAAAGATTACTAGAAAAGTGGGAACATTCCAGGGAGCACAAGATTTTTATGCATATGAAAGCGCTAAGGTACGAACGAATTTATCATAATAGCATTGGAGTGTTGCGGAAGTCCTTGGGACGAAAAGTTGACGTTCATAAAATTTATAAACTTTACGATAGTGCCGTTATTAAAACGCTAATGCATTCGTCCATGCCTTTGGAGTATTTGCACAGTTGTAAGCGGACAGAGGACATTATGAAGGAAGATTGTGAAGTAGGTAGTGCAACTGACAATGAGAATTTTGTATTTTTATACAACAGTGAAGTAAGTCGGGATGAGTATGTGTGGTTTAGACATATGATCCCGCTTTTCGGAGTAAGAAAAATTTATGATAACAACGAGCAAGAACTTTTCACAGATAGCTTAAGATTGTACGTGCCATATCGAACTTTTTATATTAACATGGCCATTAAAGTTCTCGGGTTTTTAATAAGCTACTGGGATAGTGGGCTATTTAGATGACGTGGTCTATCCTACTTTTATGCTAGCAAATAAGTTGTTAGCGTTAATTTCTGAACAGTCTAAATTTACAGAACAGGTAACATTTTACAGTTATTCCCGACAGTATTTTGAAAAGCAGAAGAATAGCATTCAGAGAACAGTGCAATCTGTTAGACATGCCAAGCTTTTGCCTTTAAAAGAATCAAAAGCTGAGGGTAGTAAACCGGTGTCGCTAAATGATTTGGTTGTTTGTTGGAAGTGGTATGGGATCAACCTGGCAATTTCTGTTGTGGTTTTTCATGTGGAAATATTTTTAACTGGTTGTTTGAAGCTGCCAGTATTTGCAAATGGATTGCTGTAGATTTCTTTCTGTGTTTAAACACAATCTTGTAGATTTGACAATTTGAATCCTTTGATTGTTCTTCTTTCTACTGTATTACGTGCTTTTAATTTTAAAAATGAGTGTATTTATATAAATGTGTTTTTTAAAATTATGAACTTTTCTGTGCATATTCTAAGAATTTCGAAAATTCATATTTCATTGAGTCATGCAATTAGCAACTATCTGTCGAAAGGTTCCGTCTGTGTCTGTGACACATATCACAAACAAGGACTCTTTTTGAACATTTACAACGTGTACCAAAAATCTGCTTAATTTTAAACATGTAATATGGTTAATTTTTTTAAATGCTGTATTCAAAATATGTTAGTAGCCCAATTCATGTTTTACTTTACGTTTTGTCCAAAATAAAATGTCATTAAAATTTCAAATAACAATATATTTATATCTATTGAAAATCGTTTTGTAAAAATCAATAATGCCGTACTGTTTAATAATCTATTATCTCAAAGACAAAAAATATAAAAGTCAGTTAATATTTATAAAAACTGTTGCAGAGCGCCCCCAAATAGTAAAAGACAAGACGCAGAGTTTTCTATAATGGATGCCACAAATGTTCTTGCTCTGTCTCTATGTAGAACACCCACCTGACCACATATGAATTCCGTTGGTCGTAGCGCTCTAAACACTCTTCTGAGATAACTTCTACCTCCTTGAAATCGTTCCGGTGTAATACTCCACTCAAGAATGATACGTGAGCTAATATCAATCGAACTTGGTGCCAGCGGCAGTGCTACAACAAGTATAATCACAGCAACACCAGCAACCAACGGGATAACAGGATACACAAATGGAGAAAGGATGCCCCATCCGTAAATACAAAGAAACACTGAAATTATCAGTAAATAAAAGCCAGCTCCCATAAATATCGCCACAATTAAAGAACTTGGTTCCATAATCACCGAATGTAACACGAGTAGTCTTCGGTAGCACACCAACAAATGCTGCAGATTTCCGCTTCCACTACGCAATGTGAGCCGCTTGATAACTTTTAAATATTTCAGGTGCACACTGATAATGTAAATAAGCATCACACACCCCATACACATGACGGTCACAATTTCTACGCAAACTTCCGTGTGAAGCACCAACGAAACGAGCAAGTCAACTAGAAAGAATAGTAGTGATCTTGACTGTTCGGGAGGAAACAAGTAGTCCACTACAACAGGAAGCATAAACGTCTCAACCATTGATGTCCCCGCAACAAGGATAAATACAGGGGCTGCTGAAAGGATACAAATTACCATTATGACTCCTAGACAACCAACT
>JAHZMT010001063.1:0-11790 GCA_027743785.1 Sinhomidia bicolor
CCAAATACGGCCACGAAGACGAATCGGTTCCAGTCAAAGTGAGTCTAATTGAAACTGGAGATCAAATTGGCATTTCATCTGTTTTTCTCGCAAACCTTTTTCTCAGCGATAATTCTGATCAGAATCATAATATCGAGGGGGAAGTAAATTTAAATTTACCGGAAAGTGCTAGTTACTTGGCGAGACCATCATCATCATCTGAACAGTTATCGATGACGGTTACACTAAAATTGGTGGAGATATCAGAAGAGGAACAAACGCAGTATGCACATTTAGAGGTGAAGGTGCTAATATTAGATCGAGTGGTAGCCTCCAAGAGTAAGAGCATGGAATAAACGTTGTACAAGTATTCTAAACCACAGAAAAGGTAAGCAGTACATCAACGGAAGTTATAAGTTTAATCAAGGGCACCCTTTTCGTAAATTACAGTTCATTTTGTACATCCAATCGACATTGGAGGCCTACTCACAGTCGTACTTTCACTTGACAAGAAACAGCTATTAAAATTGGACCTGCAGGAAACGCTTCATGTGCACTTGCTTTGCTGTGTATATCGGCCACCAATAGAATGGGGATTTTCAAGAAATGAGTTGAAGAAAATACAGAAGGTGAAGGAGTGGAAAATGGAAACAGAAGATGATCGAGCTTTTGTGGTTAAGCTAGCAGAAAAGTGCAAGAAAATTGGTCTTAACGGCCTAATGGAGTGTTTGAATAGCCTTCAATTTAACAATTAATTTAAGTATGTATGTAGATAACTTAATGCTTTAAAATATAATTTAGTCCACAATCCACAACTGAAAGCGGTAAAAGTAAAGTCAGTTATCAATATCAATTTTCTCGATATTTATAATATATTTTCTCAGTATTTAAAAGTATGCAGTATTAGAATTTAAACTATTTAGTACTTACAAATATACAGTTTTCAGTAATAAAATGCTGTTTATATTATAGGCGGTCGCTTTGTACACATACGCATATTAAGTTTAGGGAAACTATTGTATGTGTGTATTAATTAACGCAGCACAAATATAATAACTACTACTTTTTTCGAATAGAATAATTTTTTATTTCGGATTTTTATTTCACAGGTTGCAGTATAGTATAAACTACTGTGTACTCATTTTATTTCGCATCTTCCATTTCGAAAATTCACCGTGATTACTTTGATAAGAAAAACGAAAGCTGTGTTACTTTACTTTACTCACGCACACTTTATTCTATGTGTTTCTCTATACTTTTTTTAAAATGTCTTTCATGAAGAAAAAAAGTAATGAAATAAAAAAGCTTTTGGCTTTTTCTTTATCAACTTAAAAGACATACATACATCTACATGCATAATATAGCAAACAGCAGCGCAAAGTAATGCTGATATTTTATATTTGCTTTCATCTCGTCTCTTGTTCCTGTCGTATCACATCGCAGATCAGAGTGGGAAAATTCGTGAATGTCCGACTTTCATTCATTCATTCATGCTACATACCTTTCTTCTTCCTTTCACTACACAAAGTCATTCTTTCACATATAACAAAAATGCATACATACGAAAACTCAAGTCACATTCTTTCCCTTTAAATCCTTTCCTTCTTTTTTTTTATCTTGGCCTTCAACCATGCACTGTTGCTGAGAAGAATGAGAGAGCACAAAAGTACAAATTTTCTAAGCCTTCCTTTCTCTTTCTGCATGTTGATAAGTGGCTTTCTGTTTTCTGTGCTATAACGAGATGGGGAGCATCGAGAAGTAGTAAAAATGGTCACTACTATAAAATGTACAATGTTTTTAACGGCGAGAAAATGTCCGACTCAACTATTAAATCACGGTTTTCTTTTTGCAATAATTTTATTTGCCTTTGTGTATACTTCACAATAACAGCACAAGGTTTATTAATAGCCCTNAAATCACGGTTTTCTTTTTGCAATAATTTTATTTGCCTTTGTGTATACTTCACAATAACAGCACAAGGTTTATTAATAGCCCTACACATTGGACAACATGGGCAGTCAAAAAGAAAAAAAGTATAACCGTTATGACCTCTGCTGCTACAACAAAATATGCCCGTCTCTCACAAAACAACTCTCACATTCACAGCGTAAACTTTTCCAGAGAAAGTAGTATAGCTGCCTTGTTTTACGCTGTGCTTTCTCTTCTTCCCCGTTTTGCGCACACACGCAGTTTATAATCACCAAGATAAGGTATAATCAAGACAAAAAGGCTCATAACTCACAACTTTCACCCTTCCTTCTGTTCTCCAGTAGATAATGGCATTAATGAAGATGGAAATATTATTATGTCTGAATACTTAATAATAAAAAGAAAATACAAGGGCAACCATCATGTAGGAAAGAGGAGGAAAGGCAGATGAGCTCATTTTTTGAGTTATGTGTGGAAAAAATAAACAAACATGTGTATAAAAGAGAAAGGGACCCAAAAAGTTTGTATTTATCATATAAGCTCATGTCAGTCATGTCTTATCGCGTCTTATCTCCCCGACCTTATTCAAAATGGTGTTTAAAATGAGGGTGTTCATAAAAAAGTACTTTTGTATATATGTAGGTAGGTATGTACCTATGCATGTATGATGCAATATGTAGGGGACTGAACAACAATTTGGGGCAAGATGAAACACAAAAATATCATTAGAGGATGTTTATATGTAAAATATTTTATTTTAAAACAAAATTAAGCGAAATAATATATTGTGATAATTGACAAGTTTAAAGAAATTGTCGACATTTTTATTGAGTCTGTTTATAATAAAATTCAAAGAAATTCTTATTATTTGATTAAATTAGTTTCACACTGTCCAACGTTTCCTGAAAGTCAAATGTGCCCTGGATTCGTGCCATGAGCTGTTTGTACCAACGTTTCCTGAAAGTCAAATGTGCCCTGGATTCGTGCCATGAGCCGTTTGTCTAACCGATTAAAATAGGAAGCCATTCTACCGTGTCTTTTCTGCGTTTTACCCACAGCAGTCTCCAACAGATTATTCTTGACAATTGTCCGCACGGCTGCACAACTTTCCCAATCACCTGTCGTGATACTCCTATCACAGTACTGTCCGATTTCATCGTTCACCCCATCAATCTCCATCCATTTGTCAATCTCTTCATCACTCTCCAACACAAGTTGTCTAATCCACTTCATATCCATTTTACCAACCTCCTCTTTCTGTTTTTGAGCTTCCAAGAGAACTGACAGTCTTGTGAAAATGGATGAGCGCATCCCAGAAACATGATTCAGGTGCCAGGTCGCCTCTTCAATGTCTCCAAAAATATTTACATTTCGGGTGGGACAAGATGATGAAAGGCGAGATATACAGTCCAAGTCACCAAATAACTCTAGACAATCATTTAGATTGTCAAGCTGACTGATACATTGCTTTTTTCTAGCCGACAAACTCAAATTGAGCTCATCCTCGTCGTCATCCGGTTTCTGACTCTCAGCTTTTGACTGCGGAAAAATGCTCTGTCGTGGAAAGTTGAGATCCACTAGGTGAGGCTGGAACGGACTGGAGTACAGATGGATGTCCTCGTTGGAGAGACATGTGATGTCTGCAGAGGTGGAAAGGAGCAACTGGAGTTGATTGATGCACTGTCGAATGTCACAACCAGAATGACGCACTATGGAATCCAGCCACCTGTCAACTTTATCCTTTCCATGATCAGATTCCACTGTACTTTTTGTAGACGCTAAAATAGGCTTCAAAATTTTCTCAACAATTTCACCAGGTTTGGGTAGTATAAATGAGATGCGGAGAGGGTCCTTTTTGTCTAGTTTGGAGTCTATCGAACAGTAACTTGGAAGACTAGATGTCATCACTATTGGACGGACAGCAGTAGTAATCAACTGCGCCACTGCAGAAAAAAATCCCTCGTCCTCCTCAGGATGCAGTAGATCAATGTCTTTAAAAAGTAGGAGACAATTGTGAGACGCTTTGAGGCGATGACTGAGCACAGCCTCCTCCACTCTCTGCAGGACTTCCTTTCCTGGACGGCGACTTGAAAAGTTTACTTCCACAACCTATAACATGACCACGTTATTAGAAAATATATATTTTAAACAAAAGAAAATGTTCGAAATACCTCAAAATCAAAATGCTTCGCAAGAACGTATACGGCAGCGGTTTTTGCACAGCCACTAGGACCAGTCAGTAGCACACTCTTCTTCTTCATTTCGCTATCCTCCTCATCACTTGTAACAAAGTCAGAATCTGAAGAATTGCCACGACCTCCTCCACTCTCTGCAGGACTTCCTTTCCTGGACGGCGACTTGAAAAGTTTACTTCCACAACCTATAACAAGACAACGTTATTAGAAAATATATATTTTAAACAAAAGAAAATGCTCGAAATACCTCAAAATCAAAATGCTTCGCAAGAACGTATACGGAAGCGGTTTTTGCACAGCCACTAGGACCAGTCAGTAGCACACTCTTCTTCTTCATTTCGCTATCCTCCTCATCACTTGTAACAAAGTCAGAATCTGAAGAATTGCCACGTTTCCTTTTTTGTTCTTGCTTTCGACTTGTGCCCCCATCGTCTTTTATGTCAAGTTTCCACTGTTTTAGCCAGCGTGTTAGTGTCTCTAATGCATTTTTATCAACTACAAGATTTTTTACATTTGTAACTCGCATCTGGTCGATCCACGGACGTCTTGAATTATCATCTTCTTTCCTTGGGTCACTACGTCGTATCGTTTTTGTGGAAACTTCATGCGTACTGACTTTGATTGGATTTTCACCACAGCAAAGTCCAACAGGTGAAAAGATACCACTCTCCTGAGAAGATAAACACGTAAAATCCTGAGAAGACGATGCAATTTCAGCGTTCTCAATGTTCTCATCATCAGTATCAGTAGTTCCAATTGAATACTTTAAAGGTAGTTGTTCTTCAGTATTAGTCTGTATTTCAGCCTGGTTATGGTCTAGGTTGAGGACATGACTTGTTTTCGGAAAGAATCCAATGGTCAACAAGAAATCATTTTCTTCTTTTCTCTTGTCGACCGACTGTTGTGCTTTAATGACACTTTCTGGAACACCAGAGTGAAGAAATGCCAGCGTTTCAGCGTCAAGTTGTCTCTTTTTTACCTCTGAACCCTTTTCACTTGCCACTTCACTCTTGCTACTTTCCAATGATTTGTTCCGTACCTTTTCGATAACATCTGGCACCCCCGATCTTAAAAATGCTTCCCTCTCCGGATCCAATTTTACCTTCTTTTTAGAGTTGTTATTCTTTTCTTTATCAGGTTTGCTGATTAGAGTTCCGTTCTTTGACAGCGTAGTTTGCTTACCCCCACTGTTTCTTTTCACGCCACTATTTCTGGTTCTCTTACGAGTTCCTCTCTTAAAGTCGCAATCCATCATCTGAGGAAGACGAACTGTCATTTTGGTCGTTCCACGCTTCACGGGCTCTATTGGCCGATGCCCTTGTTGACCTACGTACGGGAGGAGCAGGAACCTCTTCGACCACCTCTTCACCACGACTCTCCTCATTACTCTCCTCTATATCAACGCACTCAACGGCTTTAGGGGTCTCTTTTGGCTATAAAATAATGGAGCAATGATTTTCCAGACATTTTTGTCGATAATCTAAACAACCAGAAATAGCAATGATTAGTTCACCACCATAACTAATTATATCAAACTATCAATTATTTATTCACCTACCACAAAAATGATTAAATCATGATCAAATTTGAATGTCAAATTTATTCAAAAGTCAACAAAACAGACAGCCAGAATGAAAATGTAAACGTACCAAAAAAGTAGCGCCTTTTTGCTTCTCCTTTCTCCACCTTCCCATCATCTCATCTCTCATCAAAGCAAAACATCTATTGGCTGGTTGAGTAGTAAATTGGTAACTTGAATGATGAAGCTCACTTCCCCCACCACCACCACCACTTCTCACTTGACTTGGACCCATTGTAAAGGAAAACACATGTTTTCTGTTTAATAACAACTTGATGGTCATCGACCAGCGACACAATTCGGATTACTTAATCAGGTTTGAATCTTGGAGAAAAATATTATCAACTTGTCATTGATTCACCTTCACCACACACACACGTAGCAAACTAGTGACCAGTAGGTAGGATAAATATTGTTCTCTTGTCAAGGAAGTTAGTACATTTTTAAAAATGTCTACACTGAGCTTAGTTTCCACATTCAGCAAAAGACTGTTCAATGGACTTGGAAAATATGGACCTTTAGAAGTGCTTACCAGCAGCTCAAGTAGATGCTTTCCAGTGGTAGCCTGTCACCAGTCTGTTCACACAACGGCCAGATGTCTAGACACTTTTAATATCCAGGATGAAGAGGACTTCAATCAGAAAGTTTTGAAGAGCAAAAAGCCGGTAGTTGTGCAGTTCCATGCGACGTAAGAAATTTTAAATAATATTTTGGAAAATTTTAAATAGTAATAATGGTCAAATTAATTATAATCCGGATATTGCAATGTCCTACAGTGTAGGCGCCGTACCTGCAGTAATGGCCATACGGGACGGCAAAGTAGTAGATAAGTTTGTGGGTCTTAAGGATGAGGATCAAGTAGACACTTTTGTGGCAAAGTTGTTAAAATAGAATAATAGTGCCAAGTTGTTATTTTATAAATGCATTTAAACTTTTATTTGTTCTATCAACTCTCAATCAATCATCATTTTAGTATGTCTAAATTTTTATGATAAATTATTGTTGTGAATAGTGCAGTAAAAACGGGTCTGCGTGTGTTCTCATCTGTTTTATCGAGTAGAACGGTAGGTAATTTTACCATAATAAATTATTATGCTACAATAAATATAATGTAATATTAAATCTTAAGTACATACATACATGCAATCTCTAATCTCCAAAAGTCCGCACAGATGTCTATTAATTAACACGTCTAAATAGTGTACAACAATTCACACAACAATATGCTTTTAAAATTAATTATCAAAATTTGCGCGTGCGTTTTTAATACTATATCTGTATTGCTCATTTTCACTTTTTCCAACAAAAAGCCAGTAACACGATACTTACCTTGGATCAATAATATATTTTCGAAATCTCGCAATCTAATCTAGTATTGCCGCGCGTATCCATTATTAACAGAATAAATTAACTGGACTACATATTTTTATAAGCACATAACAGTTCCCTTTCTTTAAAGTATACGAGCACCACTAGGTAAACAAAATGTTTAATTAAAGTCTTGATATGTACGCAAAGAATGCGCACACGTTTGGTTTCGATTCACAGTCCTTCATTTACGAATACAAAATTATTCCTACGACTTTTTGAGAAGCTGCTCGATCTAGAAAAGCAATGAAAAACCCTGTCAGTCAAGTCAAATGCATATTTAATTAATTTAAGCGACTCTAAAATCAGATTTTACCTGAACTTTATACATTTCTTTGACATCCTCCAAATCCATGCGAAGCTCATCAGCTTCCTCAACCTTCTCACCGTACATCTGAAAGAAGAAAATTGCAAAATAGAGTTAGATATTTATGCCTGTGCGTTGACGTATGCCCGCCCAAAAGCAGTATATAATTAACAGACCTGTAAAACAGCGTTATAATTCTTGTCCAAGTCTGCCAGCCTCTGTTCCATTTCTCCCAACTTTTCCATTTCTAGCGAAAGTTGCTGGTTTTGCATAGTTAAATTAGCAATTTCTTCGTTCAACTGTCTCCTGATTTTTTCATTTTTACTCAATTCTTCTTGAAAAGCAAGGGCCTCCCCTTCCCTCAGTCTTAGCTGACTTTGTAAATTTTCAATTAGACCGGCAGAGGAGAATGATTCGAAAAACGATTTTGGTGTCATGCTCCTGTTATTCCCGTTACCAATAAGCATTCCACTATTTGGGTCAAAAACTTCATCCAAGTACGAAGCTTCTTCCGACGTAATGGAATGCTCACTGGGTGAGTGTTCTCGTGAGTTGTCGTTGCGCGCTGCATTTCGGAGTTGAGAGTTTTGGTGATTTCCAGCGGTGCTGCTAGTTGTTGTTGACATTGAACTGGACCTTTGATGATGAGGAACAGATCTGATCCCCTGTCCTTGAAAATTGTTATTCTCTCTGGCGTCCACAAGCAGTGACTGATTAACGCGTCTCCTTTCCACTTCCAAGCTATTTCTTTCCGTTTTGAGCTCATTGGAAAGAGCATCATTCTCGCTGGAGAGTCTTTCCACCTCTCCAGTCAGTCTTTCTACAGTTTTCTCCAATTTTTGACAACGCGCAGATTTGTCTTCAATTTTCTTTCCAAATATTTCCTCCTTTTGCTGGAGTTGTTCCCCGAGACTCCTGTTTTGCGCCTCCAGTTCATCAATGCGAAGTTCCAATGTGGAGTGTTGCGATTGAAACTGAATTTGCAGTTCCTTTGCAGATCGCTCTCGTTCAGATGCTGTTTTTAGTTTCAGTTCAAGATCTGAGATGGTAGAGTGCATTGCTTGCTCACGCCGATCAGCCTGAACGAGCTGTTGTTTCAGTTCACTTTGCAACTTTTCAATTTCCAAGGAAAGGGGCATGGTGGCGTCAGCAACTTCTGAAGATATGTCAGCCAGTCGGGTTTCCAGCTGGTGGACCTTTTGCGTCAACGCTGAGATCTGAGACTTGAGTTCGGCTTCACGGGAATGGTGAGTTGTTTGGGAGGTGTTAAGAGCACTGCGTAAATGATCAACTTCCTTCTGAAGTGACTCTGATCGGCTGATTAGCTCCCCCTTGTCACGCGTCAGTCGATCTACTTCGGCGGATTCCCGTTGTACAGAGGATATCACATTTTTAAGTTCCAAAATCTCTCTAAATGAGTTTATTTAATTAAAAATATACGTTATTAAAATATATAAAATAGAAAAAGTACAAAAAATATCGGTAATGTAAGTTTTTACATGGAAGCATTTTCAACAGTAGCCTTCATCGAGTCCACGTTGTCCTGTGCATCTTCCAGCTCCGAGTTTAGTTGCTCCACCCTGAGTTCCAACTTTCGTCGTTCTTGATTCAGTTTGGATATGGTTTCATTTTGACTTTGCTCAATACCCTCTTTGCTGATGAATGTTTTCATGAGCTTCTCCAGCTCCAGATTTTTTGTCGCAATTTCCGTCCGCAGTCCTTTTACAACGCCTTCCGTTTCTTTTTCCTTTGCTCGCAACTTTTTAATAACTTGCCCAAGTTCAAACTGCTTTATCGACAGTTTCTCGCCTTCCTCTCGAAGTTGTTGCACTTCGGCCTCTTTTTCTGTAAGAAGGTCAGCCACCTCAGAGGTCACATACTTAGAAAGTTCCTTAGGATCTACGTCAACAGGTTTCACAGAAGGTTCAACTTGATTATCTTCCGTCTGTGCTTCAGAGTCCATTGTTTGAAATACAGAATCAGTCTGGCACGCAATATCACTACTGACTTGCACCTTGGAAGTTTGGAGGTGATGTAGAGGAGCGGAAGAACTAGATGAGTAATCTGATGGTATAACTTCTATGTCTGATGAGGAGGACGTTGATGCAGCTTTCTTATGCTTTGTAGTCACTGGAAATTCATTGGACGCTACTGCTGCCGGCGAATGAGAACTGGAGACATGAACCTCTCCATCAACTATATCGTGTCCACCTTCAGAAGAACCAGAGCTACCAGCGCCTGAGGTTCCACGAGAATTTAGAGTAGACTCTCTACCTGACACGACCACTATACTACTACTGCGACTACTCTCGGGAAGGTTACTACCAGCACCACCGCTGCTTTCCACACAACTTGACACCATTTCAAAATTTGGAGACACTCGAGCAGAACTGGGAGGTGTGCTTTCAGCCCCTCCACCAGGATCTTGAACTGATCCTGGACTTGTCGGAATGGGACTAGAGGAACATGCAAGTTTTGCCGAAAGTTTTGGAGACACTGGCGAGGACGGACGAGCCGAAATAAAAGGAACAGCTGAATCAGTTGTAAGCAAAGCGGTAACTGCCTCTTCTTTCGATGTTGCTGTCACGCTTTCGGACTGCACGGTTTCCTCGGATGTGCTTAATACTTCCACATTAGTCGCTGATTGCTCAACAATTTCTTGGGGTGTTGCAATTTGCGTGGAAATTTCGGGTATTTCCACTTCGTTTTTCATTTCTAGGCCTGATTCCGTCGTTGATGCCCAATCCCATCCATCCGACAAGCCCGAGGACTCGACAACATTACGATCAGTCACAGTTATCACATTATTAGGCTCAAAGCTAATTTCTTCTGACGCTGCGATGGCTCCACTGCTCAAATCAATCTCCTGTAATAAATCCACATTGCTCCTAATTTCTTCCTTTACATCATTGACTGTATCTTTGACTGTAGTTAACAAAGGTGCACAAGGAATATCTGTAGAAACTTTACTGAGTGAAACGTCTTGATAATTACTATTTTGTTGTTTTGGAATGGAAATGTGTGGGAAAGAGTTGTGGTCCAAAGGAATTGTTTCGCCAACTGTGGAGGCATCATCTAAAACTTGAACTAAGTCACCAAGATTACTACTGTCGTCAGTTGCATGAAAAACGGTATCACTTAAGGAACGTGTGTGCTTGCTGCTGGAAATATTAATGCCTTTGTCAAAAATATCAGCTTCAACTCTATCCTGATCTTCAAAACCAGACGAAACTAGCAGAGTTACAGGAACATCACTTGTTAAGCTGGAACTATTACTATTGCCACTACTATTGTGTTGGTGATTTGCTAATAACAGGTCGTCCATAGTGGAGCATCTTTTTGGAGGGGTCGAAATGGCACGGTTTTCGCTATCACTACTTGACGACGCTCCGACCCCAGAGGTACCACCGCTACTGTCTGTCGTAATTGAGCTAGACTCTTTGGTGGGTGTAGTACGACCTCCAACGCCCCACGACGCAAAAAATTCAGTGGCCATATCTGTGAAAATTGATAACAACATTTACCCATAGTTTAAGAAACTTTATATTTACAAAAATTGTTTGAAATTATACCTGTAACGGCATTACTGACGGCTGCAGGGGTTCTGCTTGAAGCGGTCCTACTGTTACTACTGGAATTATTCGACCCTCCGACATCTTCTTGTTCATTGATATCCAAAGCTTTGTCAATTGTCTTTTGTGCTTCTTTCAGAGCAGTTTTGGCAAAACTTGCCAAGTTTGTAGACTGGAACCAACTCATGATCGTCCCCAAGTAATTATTACCAGCATTTAAAAAAGGCACTAATCTTCAACGTTGGATAACCGTTATCCGATAGCGTAAAACTGAGCCCCTCCTTGGACTTCTTCCATCTACGCACAGAATTGTAAAACGTGTCAATTTTAAAAAGAATAAATATTACCAAATATTACAACGTACATATATACAGTAGTTCAGTTTACCTTACGAGATATTTCTGATGACAAACAAAGTTTTGGCAACAAGACGTACTTCATTAAACTCCCTTCTACAACAACCGTACAATAAGTGATTCTTCTGAGCAGTCAGATCAAACTAGTCCACGTTCAAACTGTCAACTCAACTAACTGTATTCATCCTAGATACCACTGTAGTAATACAAACTTTTAAACCTATGATAAGTGAAGCTTACTTAAATATTAAAAATATTAGTCACTCATCTATTTATAGTATTATACGTCTGTCTAGCTATTTATGATATCATCAAATCAACTTATCGTCATTATTAAGTATTATCATTATTGAACCGAACAACAACGGAGGAGAGGCAATAAAAAGCTATTTATGCATCAGTGGAGTATTGATGTCATCTGATGTGTACATTTTTGAATTTCGAGCCAAGTGAGGTGTTCACTGGGTATACAGGAAGAAAAGTAAACAGAGCCGACACGTTTGTT
>JAHZMT010001064.1:0-14710 GCA_027743785.1 Sinhomidia bicolor
GAGTGAAAAGGTTATCAGCATGACTTGAAGAAGGCGAGGTTTGTTTGTCATTGCAGCAGTTTTCGATGAACATATGCGCTACGAAGAAGATTTTTTTAAAATCGTTCGATAAATTGATAAATTCAAGAATGCGCCAATCCTATGTGTTTTTAATTCTGAATGCTTTTTTGCCAAATAACAAGCGTTAAAAGATGAATTTGATGATTGATTGAAATTTGGCTCCCGAAATTAGAAAAATAGGAATATATTGGGGATTTTAGCGTGGATTTGACAATTTGCTTAGTAGATGTCCCCTTCAAGTGTCTGTCATTATTAAGTTAAATTTTCCATTTAAGTCTGTCATATCTGTAATCAATAATATTTGTTGGAAAAACTTTTTAGTTGCTGCCAAAATATTTACTCAAACATGTAGTCAGATATGCCACTTAATAAATTACGATTGTTTTTTGACTCAACTATTCTGAATTAGGAATACTACATTAGTTCGCTATGTATGTACTCATTACTATGAATGATGTCATCATGAAGGCAATAATAAAATAAAGTAAAGGTAGGAGGATTGTGTAATAACATTCAGAGGCAGATGGCGATGTACTCATCTCAGAATAATAACTATTCATTTGGCACAGTATACGCTTTTGTGCAAAATCTTCATCGCAATCAGCGTCTTTCAACTTATTTGTCCAGCTCATGAAGTTTACCGTACCACTCGATTTTCCAAATGATAGATAACTCAAAGCTACGTAACTTGAAAATATCAACTGGCAGGTAAATTTCGGTTACTGCCAACTATGAATGGTTTCCCTCACCATAATGAATGTATGCCAAGAAGAGAGTAATCATGGTAATGAATGCTTTTGCTGTTGGAAAGTGTTGGTTGGTGGTGTGTTAAGAGATTTTTGTTATTCCGCTTGTCAATAAAACTGCTTTGCTGCTGGTGGTTAGGGTCAAAAGGCCTTGAGACGAAAAGAGCTGGAGGCAAAATAACTGCGCATTTTATCTACCACTGCTTGCAAGCACACACACACACACATCCAAATGAATGCCAGCGTCCCCGAGTCAAACAAAATTATCTGGCTGTGTGGCGTGGTGTGATGGTGATATGGGGCACATTCCTGCACTTGCTGTCAACCAAATATATCAAGAACAAACATCTCCATAAAGATATATTCTTTCTTGTTTGTACTGTTGTTGGTGCAAAGTTATTATAAAGTACTGCTTAAATGAAGAAGCATGGGTCATGGATATTAAAAGTACATATGTAGGTACTGTTCTACCAGATTACCATGAGTGGTTTATGAGTTTTTCATCTTTAGCTTGAATGAAACTGAAGTTTTATGTGTGTCGAGTCAACCCCTGTCGTGGACCTATCAGCTTCTAGCTCTGGCTATTTCTCAGACACACACACCCCTAATGGTAATTTATGCAGTTTTTCATCTTTAGCTTGAATGAAACTGAAGTTTTATGTGTGTCGAGTCAACCCCTGTCGTGGACCTATCAGCTTCTAGCTCTGGCTATTTCTCAGACACACACACCCCCAATGGTAATTTATGCATGGGGAAAAAAAACTGCGTAGTAGAATGGTTCAGTTTCGGACTGTCGGATTTGTTTGCGTTTTCGTTAGGTTACAAAATGGAATATGTAATTAACACATGCATATAATCATACATCGCAGATTACATTGACAATCGTTCATTATAGTTACTTCCATTAACTAATCCATAATATTTTTAGAATTGTATATAATAAATGAGCTAAATAATTTTTTTTCTATTCCAGGTCAAATCACCAGAGATGTGTTGCGCATTGCTACACTTGCTCGTGCAAAAACGTTGGGTCCCTTTAGTCCCTCATTTAACATTCAAAAAATTTTGAGGGATGGATTAGAAAAGGTACATGCTTTCTACTTTATTATGAAATGCAAAGCATTTTGCCACAATTTACCATTATAGACGGTAAATCACACGACTTATTTTTCTGTCTACGATATAGAATCTTTTGTTGTTTACTTTAAATAAAATGAGAAAAAAATGCCCTTGGATGAAAGTTTATTTTGAACTTGCACGTGGAAAAGTGCGATGACGATTGAGTGTTTTGGTCAAGGAAATGAGATTATGGGTCATTTACATTTTGTCCCAGTGTCTCCAAAAAAGCAGAGAGATTACACTATGCTTCGTGGTTATTTACAGTATTATTAACCCAATAACTTTTGTTGCTATGTTGTGTCTTTTGTAAAGATAGTGGTAGACAAAGAAAAAAATACGCATTTTTTTATTCGACAAGGCAATGCCGTCAGTGAAACCACACACTTACTTGGATGAGTTCATTATAGGGTGAAATGTGGCAAATGTTTGATAAGAAAAATATATAGAACGCGTATTATACAAAAAATTCTCCGTAGATTTGCGCTATTTGGAACGTTTTATCAGTATATTCTCTGTGTACTTTTACAACTGTAAAAGTAATGCTAATAAATTATGTCATTTTTTGTTTAGATTCTTCCAGAAGATGCACATGTTCGAGTAAATGGGAAATTGCACATTTCCTTAACGAGAGTATACGATCGTCAAAATGTGATAGTTTCCCAATTTAATACTCGCGAAGAACTGATTCAGGTATGTTTTGTATTGCCATATTTGTGAGGACAGTTTCATGGTATTCAAACATTGTTATTAGTTATTACTATTCGAAACGACACACTTTACACACGCTCCTACAACAATCCAGCTAAAAAAGAGACCAAAGAAAAGTTTTTTTCAAACGCCCGTTATTACTAGTCGTGTTGCGCTGCATATCATAACGGCTTCAAAAACATTGTCACAGCTCTACATGGCAAAATAGCAAGTAAATATGCAAAAGTCAGTAGTCCTGACATAACACTGATTGTAACTTTTGAACACTCATCATAATTCTAACAATATTATGTAATTAAGTTTTGTTTTAAGTATGTAGTCATTTTTTAAAAACTGTTTTACACTATATTCACTAACCAGCACAAACGCAAAAAAGCACTCATTTGCACTATTGTTTAAACTTGACAGTTTACAGTGTGTTGACTGTTTAGTATTTTTCTAAAAAATATGTACGTGCTCTTTTTGTTATATAATTTTTGTAGTCATTTAGTTCATCATGTCATTTGCTTCTTTTGGGGATTGCTTTGATCGAAAAATGGTACTTGTTTCGTAAACCATCAAGTTCATGTTACCCCATAAAAATGTACCGTTGAATTTTCCATTTATAATTCCACATTTAATTATTATTATTACCATCAGCTCGACTAACACATGTGGATTTAACCAATGAGCATTTGTAGGAAACTTTTGTTTGGTAATATTTAGCTAGAAAAATAGTTAGTTTATTAGTCCAAGTGTTTGTTCTGTTCAATACTAACATTTATAATGATGAATGACGATTCCGTTTTAAACTCGATACTTTATGTATCTCTAACCCAAATTTGTACATGTTTGAATGCTCACTTACAATTAGTACACGTGTTATTCTTTTGTTTTGTTATTATTATGTATTATAAAAATTAATCATCTTTCTACGTTCCCTCTACACTATAAAGGCATTACTTTGTTCAGCGTTCATCCCTTTTTTCTCTGGATTCGTTCCTCCAACATATCAAGGCTGTCGTTACATGGATGGTGGATTCACAAACAACCTACCGACAATTGACCAGTTTACCATTTCCGTTAACCCATTCTGTGGAGAATCGGATATCTGTCCGGTTGATGATTCATCACGCCTATTTCATGTTAGTTTATGAGGAAATAATATCTGAAGTATGAGTATGATGGACATACTTTACCTTTAACGTGATTCCGTCTGAAACGTTAAATAACCTTACCAACTTCCTCTCGTTTTTCTTGTTAAATTAATTTTGTAAATAGTACTGCTGTAACTACCTGCTTAATTACCTATATGCATACTTGCTACTTGTTCGCCTTTCGCTAATTTAGGTTAGCATGTAAATTTGCACACTGCTGTCTCTATAATATGCTGGTATAATATGCCAACTGCTGCTGATTCGCAATAATACTCAGCATCGGTTTGTTTTTTCGGCGACTGTAAATAAATGGCGCAGCAAAACTACTTTGGTGATTGGACCTCATTCTTTGATTTAATTATTGAATTTTCGAGCAAAAAAGTAACTTCTTCGAATTAGATCTAGTTTTTGGATGTTTGTGTAACGTGTAATGCAGTTTCGATTATCAGCCTTGCTATTCAGCATGTAAAACAACTAAATTATTATAATACGCAGGCCATTCTAAGCTCCGGCTTCATTCCCATCTTTTCTGGATGGCTTCCACCAAAGTTCCAAGGTGTTCGCTATATGGATGGTTGCTACAGTGATAATTTACCAATTCTTGATGAAAATACCATCACAGTGTCCCCATTCTGTGGGGAGTCGGATATTTGTCCAAGGGACAAAACAGTTAATCTCATGCAGGTTTGCCTATTTATTCAATGTGCTTGTATCCTTTCCATGAATTATATATTGCAAGAACGTTGCTCGTTGATGTGATTTTTTGTTATCAATACCGCTTGTTTCCAAACTTTTTTCAGTCTTTTATTTATTTATATAAATTATTTGTTTTTCTGTCCTTTCAATTCTTTTTTCTCCTTTTCATTCGAAAGTTTTGTATGTCCGGTGTTTCATTAGCAGTGATTACATCAAGTGTAGATATAACATATTAAATTGACGTCTTTATACTAACGTTGGTTCTGCTCAATAATAGGTGAATTTGTCAAATACTTCCATCGAGCTGTCTCGTCAAAACCTGTACCGTTTCTCCCGAACATTGTTCCCACCAAAGGCTGAAATTTTATCAAAAATGTGTCAACAAGGATTCGACGATACATTAAGATTTTTAGCTCGTAATGATTTAATCGGATGCGTCAGTTGCATGACGATGGATCCACCTTTAAGTCTGGGTGAGGAATTGGACGAAATGGCAGCGAAAAATTATGAGAAGATAATGTCTGAAGAATCTTGTCATCAGTGCAAGGCACAGAAACAGGTATATTTTACAAGCATTTTGACTAATACTTTTCAGTGCGGTTTTTGGCTTTTTCTGAAGTTGTCTAACCAATTTGTACGATTTTTGTTTGCTTGTGCATGACTTTTTACGTTTTTTTGTCAATTTTACATTTTTTAGGCTGCCTTACTGGACAGTTTGCCTGAAACCGTAGTCACTATTTTACAAGACGCTATAGAGTCTGGAAACAAAGGCTTATTTAACTGGCTATTTTCTCATCAAAGTGTTAGGATACTCTCCTTGATGACTATTCCAATGCTGTTACCTGCCGACGTGGCTTATGCCACTGCTCTAAAAATATTTGAGACTGCTCCAAAGCTAACGTACAACTTGAAAATACTTAGTGAAGCCGTGATACAGTTGATTGCAAGAACATTAGCCAACATTAGCCTGTCACCAGCAACATATTCAGCAAAACTAACCTGTCAAGTAGCCATTACAGAGTATGAAGGTATGTAGGGAACAAAAAGATCTCAAATTATGGCATAACATCAGTAATCCAAATTGCGTTATCTAACAAAAACATGCAAAAAATACACTTTTTACAGATATCGAGTCCCCGAGCGAAGCATACATGCAAAGAAAGCCATCCGTTTTGAATAAAATGAACTTTGGATTTACATTAAACATTGACAACCGGTGAGTATTTTTTCGGGTTTATAAGATTTAAGCACCATGATTCCGTACACGTAATGGCAACTTTAAATATTGTTCTTTTCTTATTTGTTTTCAGTGAAGCTGTTGTACCTGTAGCATACCAATGTGGTAATCGTCAGCATTCCCTAGATCTCGGTGACCATGATGATGATACTTTTGAGAGAGTTTTAACCGTGACGACACATCAGGACGCGCTTATGGCATGCTATTACATGGACCACTGTGACAATAAAGTTAAAAGAACAGAAGTATATGAAGTGGATGAAACTGACCACATGACTCCAAACACTATTATCACTGAGATTAACGACGTTGATGATTTTCCTACTATTGAAATTGATACCTACAAGAAGAACGTGAACGATCTGCAAGATTTTCAGCAGAATGGATGTGGAGAAATTAGAGTAAATTAACTGAAAGCAATAAATTACACCATATAAGAGAATTGCATTAAATATGTAACTGTCAATAAAATGCAAACAAGACTATGTGTTATGTATTTTTTTGCAAAATGGCACACAAGCCTGGTGTGTTCTTCTTGTTTTTATGATGATATTATGAAATTACCGAATGATTTTTTGTCTGTGCATCAGTTTTATTAATATTATTATTGTAAGTTTATAACATGATGATTACCATGTATTTTCTTACTGTCAAGTGATATGTCGCAGGAATGATAGACTATGTTCGCTAAACTCGCAAAATTCTTTTATAAAATGTATACAAAATTAAATTAAATAATGACATAAGTATGCATATCTAATAAAAATGTTATCATACATTCCTCAGTTAATGTTCAATGGCTACTGCCATGTTACCAATAATGTGCTAACCATTTTATATAAGGTATGAAGTGTATAGTTGTTTGATCAAATTACTGAATGAATGTGATTTCATCTTAGAATTTCAAAGTTTTCACGTTTTTGTTCTGTAAAGTTTTATGATTTTAAACTTGTACTGAACATGTTTTAAACATTTCATCATAAAGGTTTACCAATAATTAAACTTTACTTCACAAAATCGGAAATAGTGTAGCAGTTTAGGAGAAAACAATAAAATAGAACCCGAAAACGGTTTTAGTAGATAAATTTAATGGTTGTTATTCTAGTTTTAATGTATCTGCAAAATCTGTATTATCTTATTGTATTAAAATGAGAAAAATAAGTGGTATAGTCTCAATGTACATGCTCTATAGCATTTCGTGCGCTTGTAAGACACCAAATTACTAACAAAAATTCATTTTTTTGAAGATCCGAAACCAGAAAATCCCATCATAGCTGCCATATCCGCCTCCGCATCAGCTTCCTCTGCTGCGGCTTCAGTTTCGGCTTTACGTTTACGTTTCAAACGGTTTTCGCGTCTGTATTCTTTCATTCGCTCCTCCTGTATTGGGAATTCAAAAGAAAAAAGAAACGATGTAGCTGGCTGATAATGTTTTATTTGAACGTTATGGTCATATGATCAAATATAAATAACGAACCTCTTCCTGCAACTCCTGTAATCGTTTATCGAGATCATATTTTTTCTTTTGCTCGTTTAATTTTTGCTTATTTACTTCAAATCTTTGTTTCACTTGGTCAAGCGAAGAACGCTCAATTCTCATTGACATTCCCAAATTCCGCTGATCTAAGAAGATAATCAGTGGCACGAAACAAGTTATTTAATACATATGTATTTTCAGTAAATAATGCAAACAATAATGTGTAAAAAATATAAGAAGTAGGCTCATTATTACGAGGTGCCTGTTGGCAACAACCATTATAAAAAGGTGCTCATTACGGGAATATACATACCTAGTAACAAACTGGCTTAGTTTACAGAAAAATACCATTTTGTAATGCTACTTATTGAAATTAATGTTAATATTACTAATTAATTGCTAATAAAAAACGAAAAATATATTTTAAAATTAATTGGAATTTAACGTTTTTTAAAGGGATTGAAGACAATAGTTTATTCATAATTTTCATTAAAAAAGTTTCCTCAAAAATATTCATTATCCCGGATCGAAATTTCAGAGTGAATTCCTCATATGCCATACTCAAAACTTTACGAAATTACTTTACTCGAAAAATTGAATGCATAATAAAGATTCCAGTCTTTTGTAATATTTACAATTTCATAGCAACATTCGTTAGTAAATTTTCATTAATACACAGGCTGCATCATTTATCATAAATGGCACAGTAGGTACGTAAATTAATAATCAATATATCAATTTACACAACAATCTGGTACATTTTTACTATTGTTTCATAATGGCTGATATTTTGGTTGCAAAGTTACAGTGTTTTTGTTTGCCCTAGGCAGGCAAGTCGAGAAACTATTTTTTTAAAATTGACAAAGCTGGTCACTTGAAGGTGTCACTCCGTTCAAGACACCAAAGTGACAAAAATGCATTTTAAAATTCTGGTTATGAATAACAACGTAGATATCTACCATGATGTCTTTGAAAATTTGACTTTGAAAATATAAAATGCCTGAAATTTGAAATATTGAAATTGATACTGAAAAGATCACAAGATTCACAAGATCCTTTCTTTACATAAAATAGCAATAAACTATGGTTACGACTTCACCGAAAATAAACAAAATTTGTAAAGCATTTAGAAAAGTCAGCAATCCGAGCCGCTACAGT
The DNA here is from genome assembly GCA_027743785.1 of Sinhomidia bicolor. Lineage (NCBI taxonomy): Eukaryota > Metazoa > Arthropoda > Collembola > Entomobryomorpha > Entomobryidae > Sinhomidia > Sinhomidia bicolor. The sequence continues at coordinate 8,338 of JAHZMT010001064.1, forward strand.
TGGTCAATTTATATATTATATTTAATATTTATATATAATATTTAACAACACCTTTAATGAAATCATAACCGATACTGTATAGTCATTTAAGTTTTCGCTTTTAGTAACCGCCATCGGATTTAAAGAATCGCCGTGTAAGTAGTGATAAAATGCATAGATAAGTAACAAAAATGTTTTTATTATTACACGTTTCACATTCCAAGTGAATTTCACAAAATTTCGAGAAATTGCACTGCAATTATTGCAGGCGTCTGAATTAATTTTGAAAACATTATTTTATGAGCGAGTAATGCATTGAACCAAGCAGAGTATACTTTTCCAAGAAAAACGTTATATCCATTACTGAATAACCGTTACAATTTACAAATGCCGACTAAAGCAGATAACAGAAGCAGGGTACGTCCAATGCAGATAATTTACATGAAAACAGTTTACAATTGATGACATTAACCTTTACAGAATAGATTGCATGCCATTTTAATAAAACCTGATTCATATAACGATACATATTATCAACTTTACCTGACTAGTTGATTCAGCCATAGTGAAAATTTAGCCGACGCCTTTGGAGTGTCAATTCTCGTCCGTTGTGTTTCCTTCTAAGGTGTAAGGGGAATGTCGTTATTGAGATAAGAACGTTTACACTTCCAAATGAATATGTAGTTAACTCGCTGTTTAATTAACAGTAGGGGACAGGGCAGCACACGAATGACCAAAACCATCATATCACTGGCTATTGTGTGCCCCACCTTTTCAATGAGTTACCTTAGGTGACTTACACATAATAATGCATTCTGTTTATGATGATGCTCTTTACCGATGGGCAGAAGAAACAATGAGCAAGAAACAATCAACATCGTGGTGACTTTTTATGAACTTGTCATCAGTGAACAGGTGACGATGAGAGCAAAAACGATCTTCACGTTTCCTCACTTCTTTTGTCATGTCCGTTTCTCAATCTGTTGTTGCTGTCAATTTAATTTTTATTCTATGACTTGCTAGGAAGCATTTATTCATTACGTAGTCGTCAAACTGGCCAAGCTATACATTCACTTTAATAGCAATGAGAAAAAAAGTGAACAAGACACTGCGCACTGGCGACTCTTTATGAGGACGTAGTAGTTAGATGGCCCCTGGACGTGCATGCTAAACACATGAGTTTACGCGGAGCGGAGTATGAAAAGCACGTTTTTTGAACAGACAGAGCACAACAACAGCTCATAATAATAGTAATAGTGTAATAGACTTTGGTATTTGAGGAGATCACAGTTTTAATATTTGGTGCTCTGCTGTGAGGTTATGCATTCAAGAGAAGTCAATGAAGTTTCAAAAATTAATTTACAGTATTTTAGCAGTTGATTTAGTTTGAAAACTTTATTTATTATTATTTTATTGTTGTTGGCATGTTGCAATTTCTGTAAACATGACATCTTACTACGACGAGGTGGAAATTGAAGACTTTGAATGGGACGAAGAAACTGAAACATACTATTATCCTTGTCCGTGTGGAGATCGTTTCCAAATAACAAAGGTAAAGGAGTTGAAACATTAAGTGTAGTTAGTGGCTATACTTGCTAGTAGCAACTCTTCAGAAAAACTTTTAAAATAATGAGCCGATGAGTAACGGGATTTCGATTGATGTCATGTCAACTTTGGTGTTATTATGACTTATTGTAGGAAGAGTTAATTAGCGGAGAAGAGGTCGCCACCTGTCCTAGCTGCTCACTGATTTTAAAAGTGATTTACGATCCAGAACAATTTCAAGACGAAGAGGAGGAAGAACACATTATTGTAACAGTTGGTACGGCTAAATTAGCAACAGCTACATCAGCAGAAGACTAAATACTTTAGTTGTCGTCATGGCCAACCCCAATGAGCCCAAGTCGGTGTCTATGATACTTAAGCAGCGGCAACAGTCCCGATCTGCTGCAGTAGCTCCTAAAGGTGGAACCAAAAATGCTCCCGGCCCGGGAGCTGGAAATGTTAATGAAAGTCTTAATCCTGTTCTACCTCCGCTTTATCCAAATGCTCCAAAATCTATCCCATTGAATCGGGAAACTGTTTTTATTGTAAAAGCTTACAATAAATTGTCTCAATATTTTAGAAGCAATTTTTCTGTAGCGCAAGTTAGCAAGGGAGGATTTGAAGGCTTTTACGTAGATAGATACACTGACCAATACAAGTCTCCATTAGCCCTGAAGCCTCATTTAGTGCATAAACTTCCCGACTCTAAATACCCAGAAGAATTGGCAACAAAAACTATAGTCAAAGTTAAACCCGTCTTTACCAGGCGAAAGAGGAGAAAGTTTGAAGACATCTTTGACGAAGACGTTGACAGCAGAGAACCATCCCCTAAGAAAACAACTGATAACCCCGGTGACGATGATGAAGACGAGGAAAAAGAAGAAACTCAAAACATTGAAGATAACGAAGATGTAAGAGACATTAAATATTTTGGACACTGTGTGTTCTCATATTTGTTTTACAAATGTGCATATATTTACGTATATTTAGATTGAAGACGAGTTGGATGAAGAAATGGACGTCGGAACAGATTACGCACTATCATATTTTGACAACGGAGAAGGCGATGACGATGATCGAGACGACGATGATGGACCCACGTATTAGAGAACCTGGATGACCTCGCAATATTAAAATGCTTGCATACATAATATATACAACCGAAATTGCTGAATTTATATACCTTATAAAAACTCAGCCATTACTCGGCTTATTTTTATAATAAAAATGTAATTGTTAAAAGTGTCAAATTGATACTGTTAAAAAACCTCAGTCTAAATTATGGTATTACACTCTTAAATTGGCTACTCTCAAAGCATTCATCATCATCACCAATTTTTTGCATTTCACATAGTACTTCAAAGAAGCGTGGCATCACTCAGCTCAGTACTCACTCACAACAGTACACACACAGAAAAGTGAAGGTACTTTCATGTATGTATGTACAGTAAAAAAGCAGAAAAAAACCAAGTAGGAGCACTGTAGAAATTTGTATATATTGCATGCAAGAATTTCGTTTGAAGAAGGGAATTTATACAGGATGCTTCACGGGAAAGTGTAGCATGTTATTTATACTGACCAAGAAACAAACGTCCCTATTCACATAGTCCATAACAATAATAGCAACCTGGCTTCACCACCAGATTCAGACAGTCAGAGACTTTTCTCTTCACCCCACAACACAAGGTAAATTATAGACTCACACAATATAAAATCACTTGGTGTTGTACAATACACATAAAAAACCTGGTGGTGTGTGCCACTCAGACTTTTGTTGGTCTAATTGTTTATTTTTCACTCTTTCCAAAAGAGTGAAAATAACAGCTAAACAGGGTAACCGACTTGTTAAAAAGTTGTTACTGACACGCTACAAGTTGCGGTTTTTAAACAGCAACTGAAAACTGTATTCTGGTAGTGGTAGATAGAACGAAAACTTACGGGTAGACATGGATGGGATCCTCAATGTAAATTTTGATTACTATCTATATATTTCTTGTAGAGTTCAGTAGAAATGCTATGTCAAATTTGTCAAAGGTGGACTAATTTTTTTAAATTCAACTTTTAATATTGAAAATTACAGGAAGATTTAGCATCCCTTGATAGCATTTCACCATTCCTGAAACAATGCGTTGGAAAGGGAAAAGAAATTCCACCTGGGAATATTTTACAGGTTCAGCAGATTACCAATGTGTCGTTTCCAACGTACGACAAACCCAATTATGATTGCGAAAAGCATACTCTTAAAATAACTGTCACGGATGGACAAAGTCAAGGATACGCAATCGTGCCAGATAGCTGTCCTGGAATTGGGTTAGTTTGTTCAGCGAATTTGGCCAATAAATTTAGTGTGCAAGCTTGTATTTGTTATTCAATAAGTGTGAAAATAATTCAACTGTTTTATGGTAGGTTAAACACTCCCCCTGGAACTAAAATAAGGACGACCCAATCGATTCCTGTTCAGGGAAGTTTATTTGTGCTTACAAGAAACAATTGTGAGGTATTGGGGGGAAGGGTTGCAAAGCTTTATGAAAAGTGGGAAGCTCAGCGGAAGCACGCTATTAAACATGAATGGGGATACACTGGAACCTCGGTGGAAGGTGAAGGTCCACCACCCTGGAAACCCTTTGGATACAAGCCAACAATTGATGTTGCTGCACTTCGTAAAATGAAGGTGCTCATTTAGTATGGCATTTAAACAAAGCTTTCACTACTTTCATAATCTAATAATCTATCAATTAATTTTGCAGACTATTGATGTAGTTAATGAAAAGAAAGATGGCCAGTCTGGAGGTGCAAAATCTCAGTTTGATATGCAAAGAGATGAAGCAATTTCTGAGCTCCAAACAACAGCTAACAAACAAAAATTTTCAAAGCCAAATAAACATGTAGGCTGAAGAAATTATATTGTTCAACAACTTGAGCGTTTCGTTTATTTACATTAATGTTCAATTTCTGTTTTTAGTTGCTGGACAAAGAAATTACTGACATTATGGACGAGGGTTTCTCACAAACTGATGCCGAATACGCGATGAATCGATTCAAAAATACTCAAAAAGCTCTCAAGTTCTTAAAGGTAGCTTAGTAATTCTTTCGTTTTTACAAAGTTTGGTTGCGATTGAGATGTTTATGTATAGAATACAAACTGTTAAACTGTATTTTAATGTTTTACAGGAAGCAAAAATGCGCCAGGACGGCGTTTCAAAAGAGCCACCAAAGCCCATTATGGAAAGAAAAGACCGTCGTAGGAAGGGAAAAGGAAAGGATGATGATGAAGAGCAAGAAGTACCCGCTGAATATCAGCGACCAACAAAAAGTATTTCCTTATTTGGTTTCATTGAGGGTCAAATTAAAACCGAGACAAAATCGACGACACAAACTAACGGTCCAGCACAAACATATGGTGGTAGAGGTCGAGACAGAGATCTAGAAGATGGAATGGGACGGTTGAACTTTAGAGATTCCAAAAGTGACTCGTATGGTGGCAGGGGCAGTGATCGAGGTAGAGGACGCGGATATCGTGGAGGTGGGCGAGGCGGTGGCAGTGACTCATTTCATTCTCACAATGCACAACGTTACGATAGCAGTAGCCAGCGCTATGATAATAGCAGTCAACGACATGATAGCAGCAGTCAACGACACGATAGCAGCAGTCAACGTTTTGAAAATAGCAGCCACCGCTATGAAAATAATGGTCAGCGGTTTGAAAATACAGGAAGTACTCAGGTGAAAAATGAAATTACGCAACGGCCTCCTCGATTTCAGAACAGAGGAGGACCTGACAGTAGACACTCGGATTATCACTCAGCCAGTTCACGTAATCCTACAAGTGGAGCCGGTGGCTACGATAATTACAAGGACCGGGGACAAAATAAAGACAGCTATGACTCTCGATCTTATCATGAAACGTCTTCAAATCGCCAAGAGTACTCTGGAAATTATCAATCTCAACAGCAGCGTCCTCCAAGTGGAAAGGATCGTTCATATTCGTCGGAATATCAGCAGCAGCAACAGCAGTACTCGAAATCCAATGATTACCCAGTGCCTTCACAACAGAGCTATCAACATTCTTATCAGCATCAGCCTTCCCAGCAACGCCAATACTTAAACACTAGTAGTCAAAATCATGAATCTATGGGTCACAGGGGCGGCAGTGGTGGACAACAGAGGCCACCTCAATCTCATTATACAAATCAATCGACTGGAAGTCACCCTCCCAACCAACAACACCCTTCTGGCGAGTTTACACATTACCAATACGGATATGAAGGCTATAATCCGGCAAAATCATTGGTTTTCACACGATCCAAACCAGAGAGCAGAGGCCGTGGCGGCTATCAAGGGAATAGTCGAGGAGGTGCACCTCAAAACAATACATACGGGCGTCCTACCTCAAGCAGTAGATACTAGTGGGCACCTACTGTTGACTTTACCCAGTAAATTATTTTTGTAAATAATCTGATTTGCATACCTATATACAAGTATAATGATAATGTTTCGAATTAGTATTACAAAATATGCATTTGATATGTGAAACATGAAGGTATCAGTTCTTATTTGTATACCAACATTATTACAAATACAAAGTATGTGTAAAATCAATAATTAAATTGGAACAAACGTAATTTATTCAAAGATCAACGTAGTTTACAGAATTCAATGTTAACAGTTAGTGATAAGACAACATTATTCATTAATCTACTAGAAACGTAGGCTTTATGTTCAATACGTACCTAAATAAATTTAATAAAGCTATGAGTGAAATATCAACATTAACTCCAAGTATGTACAAGGGTTTGTCACTGAAATTCATTGTATTCAGTCATTTATAATAATGTACCTTACTTTGAAG